>JANFOE010002741.1:0-46475 GCA_025667525.1 Glebionis coronaria
TATATATATATATATATATATATATATATATATATATATATATATATATATATATATATATATATATATATATATGTATATCTATATATATATGTATATGTATTTATATATATATGTATATGTATTTATATATATATATATATATATATATTTATATATATATATATGTATATATATATATATATATATATATATATATATATATATATATATATATATATATATATATATATATATATATATATATATATATATATATATATATATATATATATATATATATATATATATATATATATATATATATATATATATATATATATATATATATATATATATATATATATATATATATATATATATATATATATATATATATATATATATATATATATATATACATATATATATATACATATAAATATATATATATATATATATATATATATATATATATATATATATATATATATATATATATATATATATATATATATATATATATATATATATATATATATATATATATATATATATATATATATATATATATATATATATGAGCGCTATTTACCGAACCCATTTTTAGGTACATAACCTACAGAACCCATATTGTTATAACTATTATTGAATGATGTACAATACCTTTTATGCAATATGGTATTTTAGTAATTAACAATACGTTAAAAAAAGCTGCAACAATATACATAAAGGCATTTCTAGGATTTAACTTGTACAATTTGCATCTGCATGCAACTTAAAGAAGCTATAGACCTACAATGATGGGACAGTTATCAATGATAACTGCTTTGACTCCAATCAATCCACTAATCTCTCAAACAAAATTTAAAAAAAGAAAAAATCTGGTATCAACACCATTTGATAAAAATCATCCACCTAACACCCATCATCACAATATATAATTCCTTATTATCCTTTTAAATTAGAATAATGATCATTGTATGAAATCTACAGCCGAAATCAAGTCAACATCTTTTTTTGCATTCAAGTTATCAATGGAAGGTATGTAATTATATCTGATTCCATCTTTCAATTGAGTATCATAATTTTTATATTTTGATTATAGAATGAAGATCAATTGCAAATATCTGATATGCATATATGAAGAAAAAAATGATTGGAATGTATACTGTTTAATTAAAGCTGGGTTTTAACAGATATGCATATGATCCGTGCTGGGTTTTAACATGCATGATGTTCAAATATAGTTTGAAATATAAAAAATTAAACATAGATGTTGTTAATTAAAGTTTTAACAGATGTGCATATGATCCGAGATGGGTTTTAAAATGTATGATGTTCAATTATTGTTTGAAAATATAAAAAATTAAACATAGATGTTGTTAATTAAATTTTTCTTAATAAAATTTATGCAGTATATTAATAAGTGAACCCTGTTAATAAATGTATGAATGTTTTTTGTTGTTTGTTAGTGGATTTTAATTGAGATATGTGAATATAAAAAAGCATGTTTGAAATTAATAAAATTTAACATCACTTTACCATTTAACAAAAGTTTGTTACTGTTTAAAGAAAGGTATGATTATAGTGCATATATGTTTTGAAAACCCGTAACCATACCACTCAAAATTGACAATGGAATATAATTCTCAACTGAGTTATTAGGAAATAAGAATACGTTAATAGTATTTAATGTCCTGTGTAATGGTTTTAGGATTACGGAGGAGTCCAAGAAATAAGGGCAAGTTACCAGTCATAGAAGAAAACATAATAGACGATGCTATTGATGTTGATGACTACTTAAGTGAAGATGACTATGATGAAATCATGGGATTTCAAAATGAACAAATGGATGTTGGTTTATCAGAAACAGGTGCATATATTGGAATTATATAAAAAATATGGATATGCTTAATTGAATTTTTTCTTATTGTGCGACTATACATATTAACATCTAAATTTAGCAAACTAAGTCCGGATAGAAGGATAATATTGTTAAATGCAACTTCGTCTATCGATAATGATAGTTGAAGTGCATAAGTTGTGGACGATGCATTTTTTTGGTCAAAAAGGGAGTGTTTGGGAGTGTTTGGACATTTTTAAACAAGACTGTTTGGGTGTGTTGTAGGATAGATAGAGTGCTTCCCAATGGTTATAGTTTGAAAAGCATGTATGTTTTGTTAATAAAACATAAATGTTTTCGGCGGGACATGAATGTTTTTTAAAAACATTCATGTTTTTTAAAAGACATGAATGTTTTTAAAAAAAACATGTATGTTCTTTTTAAAAAAAATGTATGTTCTTTTTAAAAAAATGTATGTTTTTTGTACATGTGTCAGTGAATCATACCGGTATGGTCATTTAAGATACATATTAGAGTTCTACTTTATTATCCTACCAAGATACACATTAAGTCCTAACGAATCACGAGTAATCTAAAACACAAAATATGCTACATAGGTATTTTTTGGTGATAGCATCACACTTGTTATTATGCGCATATGTCAAGCCACCATAACCCTTTAAGTATCATAACCTCAGCAAACCTAAAGCAATGGTTAAGTATGAATAATTAATACGTAGTTTCTGATTTTCATAATCTGTTTTTGACAAATAAACGAGTATGTTTTTTGTAAACAAGTATGTTTTTTCAAATAGAAGGTAAGTTTTTAAAGAAACTGTTTGTTTTAATAAAAGTTTACATGATGTGCGTTGAACATTTGGTGTGCGTTGTACATCAAACTAATTACATAATTTTGGTAGTTTACATATGTTGTGTGTTGAACGTCACATTGTTTACATAAATTGTTTATAAAAACATAAATTGGTAAGTAAAATTAGGAAAACATGTATGTACTAATTAAACGTAAGTGTTAATTGTTTGAATATAAATCTTAAACGTGTGTGTCATGACAGGCTTGCGTAGGAGTCAAAGGTCTAAGGGAAAAAACCTATTATTGAAGTGGACGATACTGAATCGGATGAAGTAGAATACTCATTTGAAGAATATGGCAAGAAATATGTTTCTGGTATGCATTATGGTAAACTGGACGTTGGTTCATCAGGATCGGGAATTAGGGGTATGTGAGATCAGTAATTTTGTATGCAATGCATGATTTATGTATCCTTATTTTTCGAAAGGGTACAATAACTAAAATCGATTTTGTTTTCGTTTAACATGTCTGAATAAAACTAAATCTGAGATAGACGGATCACATGTAACCAAAAGGAGAAGGCTAGAAAAAAAGAATGGTAAATATTTAAATCGTCAAAAATAATGGTAGCATATATGAAATATAATGTATAATTTGTGAATTATTATTGATTTCAGGAGATGGAGTGGAAAAAAATGTAAAAAAACAAGAGAATAAGATGAAAAATCCAAAATCAGAAGGATTGGATTACTGTCCTGTTAAACCTCAAAATGAGAGTGGTTATATGTTCAACACGAGGACAAGTCCAACTTCGCTATTCCATGCACTGAAAAGCCTATCACCAATACAACAGACATGTCTTGAGCAACTAGGGTTTGGGAATTTATTAGCGTTTAGCGTAGATGGCATCCCATCTAGGTTAGCATTTTATGTCGTAGATATGTTCAAGCCTGATAAGATGGAAATCGTATTTAAACATGGACGTTTGGAGATTACTAAGGACACAATATCTGATATGATTGGGGTTGCAAACAGAGGAGTAGACATATTAGAGCAAGAAGTTGTTAGGGACGAAGAGATGCTAGAGAATTGGAAATCACAGTATGCAGTTGGTGAACGCATTACACCATGTAAGATCAACAAGAGGATTAGACAATCAGATGTTGCGGATTCGAACTTCAAATTAAATTTTGTAGTTCTATTTGCTTCAATTATGGGGAGTGTCAAACAAAGGGGCATATGTGATCTTGAAATACTAGATCATATAAACAGCACCACTGATATTGCAAATATCAATTGGTGCAGCTTCATTTGGAAGTGCTTGAAGAAGTGTAAAAAAGGCTGGAAGCGGAATCTGACTAACAGCCATTTTTTAGGTCCAACAACGTTTCTACTTGTAAGTATGCTAACATATGCAAATTTTTGTTTACATACGTGTTACAATAAATATTACATATTTGTAGTTTTATGTTTTAACTTATTTACTTTATTAAATAGATGTGGTATGTTGATGGAACGATCTTTCCGAATATTAGAGTTCCTAGGAAAAGACCACCAACATCAACGTGGACGAAGGAGTTGCTTCGAGATCGTGAGAGTGAAGAACTCAAAGCGGGTGAATTTGGGACAGTTGAGATTGCAGGGCCCTATGTAGAAGAGGAGGGAGAACCAATGGCTGCTAATTTGGAGGCAAGTTCAATAAAACATAAATGTTTTTTTTGTATTGTTTTAATTTAGGATTGTAATATTTTACGTGTCTTTTATATAGGGATTCATATTGAAGTTGACAAAGAATGTGGAAAGAATAAATAGTGAAAGATACATTTTCGAGCAAACGTTGGATGCAACTAAGGTGAAATTTCCAAACAACACGGTGTGGAATGACTTAACTGACATGTATATCGAGTCGCTTAAGTATCAAAACAAACATAGCAAGGGTAAAGAAAGTGTGAGTATGAATCATGATGACCAAACAGAGAGTTATGGAACGCACGTGCATCTAAACGGGTTGGGGTTAAATTTCTTGAGTGAATATTATATTTATACCCCAAAGTATCAACAAAGGAATGGTGAGGGGACGAGTAGTGCACGTATGAACCGATTCAATGAAACAATTAATGCTGAACCCCATTTGGATCAAAACAAGAATGTTGATACCGGTAGTGTCAATAAACAAAAAGAGAAAATGGTATTTACTGTTGTAGGCACACACCCGTACAACATCGGTGAACAAACCCAAATGGAAGCAATACAAAGTGCAGAAAAGGTCGATATAGAAATAGAACAGGCACGTGTTCAAAAATTACTTGAGTCGGCCATACCTAGTTTTGACCTAGGCTTTGATACACGGTTTGATTTTCCTGAAAATTATTTGGGCCCACAAAAACAACAAGAAGCTGTATCAATGGCTGAAGAAGTAGAAGCATCCTGGTCGAATAGACAGAAAACGGAAGCAAGCAGAAATAGTGTACTAAGATCAGGTACATTTGAAGATGAGGTGTTGGATGTAATTCCCCGACTTTGACACTCCTATTCAAACAAATGTTGGTAGTATGATGGATAGGCAAAGGAGGGCCTCTACTTTGACTAGTAGGATGAAATCGCCGTTTTTGGACAGAATTGTTAAATTAGAAAAAGGTGAGACCGTAGAAGAGAAACGGTTGGCGGAGTTTTTATTCAAACATCGGTCAAGCGATGAGTAAGTGATAATTAAAATGAAGTTGATACGTTTTCTAATAATTAAATTATTGTTATTGTTAATGTTTGTTAAATGTTTGAAACAGGTATATTATTTTTGAGACCAACTACGGGCATAGGACAAGCAGGTTGCAGATAGAGTCACTAGGTCCACAAGAAGCAGTTGATAATAATGTGGTTAACTCGTGGTCTGCATATCTAAACTACATGGAGTCGAAAAGGGACGAGAACTCATTGGCCAGAGTATTTTTACCCGTCTATGTAGTGGTATGTAAACTTCAAATTACATACATGTTTTGATTTGTTTTTATAACGTTACAATATGATTAATGCTTTTCACACATAATAATAAGGTTTTCATGGAAGATTACGATGTTCGTGCTAGAATTGATAAATTCATTTCGTATGTTGCGGATTCCGTTGCTAAATACAAGGTTGAACAGATGCTCATGGATGCGGACCTTGTAAGTTATTTATACATACTATACAAATGAAATATGTCCACTATGTAACAATTGAGTTTAATTCGTATTCTATATTTGAAGGTTTTTCTACCGGTCAGTCATGAAGAACATAAGTTTCTTATATGTTTCAACATGAAGAGACCAGAAGTGTGTTTGATTGATGCTAAGAAGAATGTTGATATGGAAAAAAACTTGAAAAGAAAGAAGGGTAAAAACATCGATGCATTAAAAAATGCAACCGTACTGGTACGTAAAATTTGTTGATCACTATGTTAATGTAATAGTAATTTTAATTTACTAATATGAATAATAATGTGGTATGCAATATAAAATGCAGAAACATGATTTTTTGCAATACTTAATTGGAATTAATCATAGGAAAGATTCGTCAATTATAAACGCGTAACTTGTTCGTGGTCGGTTTTGTTGGGAAACTGATAGGAGGATATTGGATTGTGGCATATTTTTAATGCGACACATGGAATCCTATAGAAGGTAATAAACAAATCACCCAACTGAGACGATTAAGGAACAAGTATGCAGCTACTATACTACTAGCAGACTGCAACATTCGTCAAGGCTGGATACGTTCAGAGTTGAAGCGTATGAAGACAACTAAACAACTGAAGTGAAAATTTTTAGCATGTCTATTAAGTTAGACTATTCGGAACTTTTATGTTTTTAGTATTTGCATTTTAGAAAGACTACGTGTTTTAAATTTGATGGTTATTTTGTGTTTTGGATCTGGTATGAACCTATTATTGTTGATGTTTTTATTTTAATTGGAAAAAGAGTTTGATGTTTATGTTCAGCTTGGTCATCCATGTTTTGTCAAATTACATGTCTGATTATTTTTGGTGTAACCGATGTATATGGTTTTGGTATGTTTATACATTCTGTGTGAGTAACCTATGTATATGTTCTGTTGTGTGAGTAACCTATGTAACCTATGTATATGGTTCTGGTATGTTTAACTTTTGGGAATCTTTATGCTTACAAGTACAAGTACGTTTATGTTTCAAACTTTATGTTTTTAACAAAATTCAATATGTATTGGTGTATCTAGTAGTTTTTTGGTTGCTATGTATGATGCATAGTTGATAGTGTTGCCGCTGTGGTTGCTGCATTTTTTGGCTCAAATATCTATGAATGAGAATTTTTAAGGGAGAGTTTTGGGTGTGCTGTGGAATGTAAAGAGTACAGCTTGCGGGTGTGAGTTTTGCTGCCTATTTGTGTTCAGCTCAATCATGAGTTGCATTATATTGTACTATATCTCATTTTTTAATTGTTTCTTTTTATGTTTATGTAAGTATTTGTTACATGAAATATAATTTAAACGACATATAAACATTAAACTTAAAAAACTTAAATACTAGTATTACTAATGCAGAATGTATACTTATATCACCTTCACTTGCTATGGTTACATATATGTTAAAAAGCAATAATCAATCAAACAAAATATGGATAAAAAGTCAAATGGGTATTCAACCAAGATTATTCCAAACAAAGCATACATGGAAATGTTTTAAAAAAACAACAATCAGTGATAACCAAATACATTTAGAAAGCATATAAAATTCCAACCATAAACTTAATAGTCAGAATCATTTTCATTATCCGGCTCAGTTGATGTTCTGTGTAATGTTCACAGTCCGGATCTGTTTGAGCGTCCGTGGCCGTTTGTAATTCAGCGCCTTCGGAATCTTCATCGACTACGGCTTCATCATCAACTTGCACTACATTAACCTCTGGTACTTCACCTACAGCAACCTGGGATCCTTCTTTTTTGTTTACCTTTCTTTTTTTTGACCTATTTTTTGATGACCGTGGTTCAAATCTATCTGGACAAGTAGTTTTATAATGACCAAGGTCACCACATATGCTGCATTCACGTTGTTTGAAAGGTCATTTCCGGTTTGTTCTGAATGTTTTTTATTTCGCTTGTTCTTTACCTTTTGCCTTTTCTTTGCCTTTCTCCTTTTCTTTGCCTTTCTCAGCTACAATTTTAATTCTACGCGTACCTTTACTTTCAAATACGGACTTAGGAATCAAAACATCTAATTTATCAGGAACATTAACATCCAACAGCTCGGCAATTAAGGCATCCTTATCAGTTGTCACATTAGGTTGTGGTGTCTCAATTTCTAAGTTTTTTTAAAGTCTTTGACCGTTGAAAGAAAATCGGATAACTTGTCACTGTCGTTCCTAATAAGACTAATACATTCTTCAACTGCTGAATGAATTTGAGATGCTAACCGATCAGTATCTTCAATGCAAGGACCGTACCTATGCCTCTTGTCAAGCAAATGAACCGGAAGAACGTGCCTGGTCCAACGACGGTTGAGGTACATGTCTGGTATTTTGTCTACACCATGTATTTGAAATACAGCGAATACGTGACGACACAAGAACCCATGACGATTATAATGTCCACACGAACAAGTGGCACTACCATCAGCTTGATCCAAAACCACCTAGTAAAAATTTCGAATATGTTAAAATGTAGACAAACAAGCCTAACTGTTTATATATATAATATGAAAAAAAAAAGTATCACATATGGGATGGTTGCAAATAAATAATTAAGCATTAAAAAAGTATAACATATGATATTGTAGAAAAAAAATTACCGTGGCAAAAGTAATAGTATTCTGTCTCTTGTCTCTATGGCGTATGATGCATGTCTCAACGCTACCTTCGGTATTAGGACGAGTCTGCGAACATGCTGTAAACCCTTTGTATATTTCATGTTGAACTTCTCTGAATATGGAAGGTGTATACAATTCACAAGCATGTTTTTCAATTCAGTAAACATGGTCGGAGTGGTTCCATCGGCATCATTATCTATAACACGCTGAGTGTATCTTTGTTTCTCCATAGCAGACTCGAAACACAACATAAATTGAACAAGTGTGTTACCCGGATGGGAATATATCTGGAAGAAAGAGTTGCTACTCTCTGATCTAGACGTGGTTTTCATCAAACCACACATAGGAATGTCGCTAAAATAACCTGGTATCCACCTTTCTCTTATCTGGTACATGTCAGAAAGCCATTTGTTGTCTTGCAACTCGTACCGAGTTATTAAATCATCCCACCGTTGCTCGAAAATTTCACGACTGATGTAAACATTCCATACTAGTGTGTTGAAATCTTTTCTAAAATTTGAATTAGCATCAAGATCTCCTAATACATATAATAATATGAAAATCTTACAAAATTGTACATAAATTAGAAAAATACCGGAAATCAAAACGCATTTAGGATATATACCTTAGCCGGTAATTTATAAGTAATGTGCCACATGCACAATCGATGATGGGAGTCGGGAAAAATTGCAAGAACTGCATTCCTTAATGCACCGTCTTGATCTGTTACAACGAATGGTGGCTGTTTCTTATGAACTTTCAAGAATGCCTCTAGCATCCAAGAGAATGATTCTGTTGTTTCATCGGATAATAAAGTAGCACCAAAAGTTACACTCCTTTGGTTGTGATCAATCCCGGCAAATGGTACAAATTTGTAACCATACCTGCAGAATTAAACAATAAGTATGTTGACATGAAACATTTCTAATTAACTTAAAATATTAGAACAAACATGTTAACTTACTTATTTCTGTCAAATGTAGCGTCAAATGAAACAACATCACCAAATGCAACATAGTTTCACTTCATGGTTTCGTCAGCCCAGAATAATCTAACCAACTCTTTAGAAGGATGGGTGTGATGTTCAAACAAAAATTGGGGTACATGTTTCTTCCTCTTCAACAACTTATCGACTAACATCTGCGCATCCCTATCTCTGATTAATAAATTTACCTTTGTCCTAAATTACGATATTGTGTGGGTGTTCTACGCATATTATCATAACCACCAACAAGAGCAACCTTTAATCTGTGAGCTATTGTAGGACCTATAATAGACATTGACGCACGATGTATAAAAACATAATCGCCATATTCCAACTGACGCCTAGCTTTTGAAAGGTCCATATTATTAATGTTTATAAGTTTATGGTTGTGGTATTCCACAAACTCATACACCTTATACGTCTCTGTGCCTGGAATTCTTTTTAAACCAAACCTTGTAGGACATTTACAAGCCTGTGATGTTGACCAACGTTTTTTCCTTTTGTCCTCATCATTATCATCATCTTTTTCAGCCGATTCAGTTAGAGTATTAACTTCTTTGGTTTTTCTTGGCATACCATCTCTATTACATTCAATATTCCTGTAAACAAGCCCACCCTTCTTATATGTAATTCCTGACTTCCGTATGTTGAACCTTCCTTTTTCAGCATATACCTTCTACCTGTTATAAGCCTCTTCAAACGTGTCAAAGAAATCATGTTTCTTAGGTTTTTCATCTACTGGAACATCTGGTATCCATTAAGGTGTCCCTTTTGGACTAGGCTGAAACTTAGGATCGAATTGAAAGACTTCAACATCAAAATCATCTACATGAAGTGTTATTACGAATTAACTATATGATTAACATCTAATTATGAAGTACATTCGTGATTTTTTTTAAGTTTCATGCATGTTATATACACGAAAAAATATTCACTGAATACTGTAACTAGTTGGTTTTCATGTATGTTATATATACGAAATTTTATTCAAACGATCCATGATAGATAAAATAAAAATAACCCACGAATAACACTTCATGATTAACAGTAATATACACATATTCGTATAAGAATATATAAAAAAAGTAAAGACGTTCTAAAAAATACCATAATTTTCATCATGTTCAGGCAATAACACAATCGTGTTCTCATTATGATCTTCCATAGTAGATGAACGCTGACCAGATTCGTATTGCGACTGCATATTAAATGAAAAATACGGTTAGGGTTTTTTGACAGATGTTTATGATTCTGATTTTTAGGATGGAGAATAAAACCATAATCGTGTATATCCTAAATGTAAATATAGGATCTTTTCAAAATTTGGTAAATGTAAAATTCCATAAATAGCCCTTAAATTAAACGATTAATTAAAAAATAAAAAGATATTTGTTAAATTTTGATTGGTTTAGATGGGTTCTGTAGGTTCTGTACCTAAAATTAGGTTCTGCAAATAGCACTTCACTATATATATATATATATATATATATATATATATATATACATATATATATATATATATATATATATATATATATATATATATATATATATATATATATATATATATATATATATATATATATATATATATATATATATATATATATTGATGCACAGCTTATAAAACATTTATGTATGGCTTATAAAACATTGATGCACAGCTTCTACAACATTTATACGCGGCTTCAAAAACATTTATGCACGGCTTCAAGAAGGCTTATGCATAGATTCAGAAACGCTTATGCATGACATCTAAAAGCACTATTGGTCATCTTCATTACACCCGTCATTTATATCTCTCCTGAAACAAATGTATAAAAAAATTAGTCATAAAATCATGCTATGTTAAATTAATTTTAATTGTCGCTGTTACAAGAAACAAACAAACACATACAGTACATATATTCAAACACATACTGTTATTGGTTAATTTTTAGTTCCAATTTATTTGCAACTTACCACCGTACCAAGAAAAAACATTTATAACCCCATTAATAAGATAAAATATCTAGTTGATGCATATTATATTGTAGAACAATGATAATCTTTATGTTTCAAGAGGGTTGATGTTTTCTAGAGAGAGAAACTTAGAGAGACAAGTGAAAGAAACTATGTGTTATAAAAGTGAGAAATGAAATAACCAACGCCTCTTTCCATGGTGGAAAGAGGCTTATATACCCAAGTCCTTAATGGACTTGGGCCTCCGGCCCATGAACATGCTCATGGGTCGGGCTATTTAATAAATGTAACTTAAACACTACTACGAGCCTATAACTATATTGTTGGAGTGACCGAGACTTTCTTTATATGTAAAACATATTTCCAACAATCTCCCCCAAAGGGAGGTCACTCCAAATTTACAAAGTCCTAATCTAGCATGTTAGATCTTGTTCTTGATCTCATAGTCCACTTTCTCTTTTCTTTCTTTAATTTTCTTCTTTTTGTGAATATTTGTTGAATAATATCAGCCTTTTGCTTGGAACACGTTCTTTTGGCCTTTCACGTGCAGTCTTTATCTTCTTGTGATGTTCGCCTCTTCGTGACTTCATGTCCCACACACTTATCCTTTGTTGAATTCTTGAAAGTTTCAGAGTCGATACAGCGGAAGACTTTTAGGTCATACTTTCTTGAATTTGCAGAAGTATTTGATGCAGAAGGAATAAGTATGTGAGGACGACTTCAACAGGTACACCGCAACGCCACCCTCTTTGAATGCAGCAACATAATAAGACAAGAATAAAATGGCTTTGACATTTTATTCTAATTCGGTAGCATTTTACCTCCGGTCGGTGAAGACCTTGGACGATATTAGATATCGTACCCGTGACAGATAATTTCAATTAAGTAACTTTGATGAGATGGCTTTTATACATGATCTCATCGTTCTTTTTGGGCTTTAAATGCATTAAAATATCATAAAATACCATATATATATGCTTGTATTTGTTTACTTGTGTGTTTTAGGTATGGATATCGTGAAAAGACAAAAGATCACAAGAAACAAGGAAAAACACACACGGGAAATGAAGCCATACAAAGAACCGGGCCCAAGTTCATGATTTATCCAAGAAAAACCCTTGAAGACTTGAAGATGTACAAGATTGATCCTCAAAATATGAAGAAATGACAATTTAAACCCTTGTATATTCTTAATTACAAGTTTGGTCCCTTAAGTTTGTCAAAATTACAAAATGGTCCTTCATATTTGAATAATTGGCAAGTTTAGTCCCTCAACTATTCTAAATTGTCAATTATGGTCCCTCATGAAGTCAAAGATACAATGAAGACCTTTTAAGATCAATAAAGTCCAAGATCAGTCCCTCAAATATTCAAACATGGCAAAAATAACCCTTGAAACCTTTATTTCAAAGTTTTGTGGCAAAACTATAAACTTGGAAAGTTTATTAACAAAAGAAATGAAGTTTATGGCTGAATAAACACGTTTTACCACTTTTACCAAAACACAAGGACCATATCTGCCATTTCCAAACTTTAAACTCACAAACACGCGCCAAACAACATGTGCCCCCTTATTTCGGATCAAAGTTACTACTATTCACCCACATGAACCCAGGATTTACCTTCACTTAAACAAAGGGTAAATTGCAATTAACCCTACCCACACTTGATTCACACATGCAGAAACCTATCCCACACACAAAACCCTCAATCCCACTACCCAAGTGACCCCACACTCAACCTCGTCCACCTATCACATCACAACTTACTCTCCAAGGAATCTGACGTGGCCAAATCAACAGCTTAGACTCTTAGCTTAACCCCAAAGCTAAAATGAACGGTTTTGATCAAAATGGACAGCTCAACAACATCAAGCACTGAAGGGCATTCCTGGAAATTCATAGCTAGGGTTTTCTTTGTTTTTAGCATTCTAGAATCGTCTACTAGTCCTATATAAGGAAACCTCAACTTGTGAGAGTCTCTTGTTCCAGATTTTAGCTTAAGTCTTTGTAATTCCTTTTTATTAAATAAAAGTTGGATTTTCTGAAAAATTTTGATTTCCCTTTGTGTTTATAAAAGTTTGGTATTTGATAAGCTAAGATCTGAGTTCCATATTCATGTTTAATGGTTTTTGAGGCAAGGTTTTAAGCAATAAAGCTTGTGTTTCAAAAATCAGAAGTTTCATAGTTTGTGTTCATCATTGTGGTTTGTTGACCTTAACAGGTACAAGGAAGTTGGTGCTTGTTTTGCTAGCACCTCAGCTCAAACAATCCAAGGCTTGGATGTAAGTCTTGGAGGTTTACATCCCTTTCCCTTTTCATTTTTCTGATTTTCATTGAATTTTTGGTGATTTTTCATGTTCTATTATGAATTTGTGTTTTGTGGCTTGATTTGAGTTTTTGAGGTTTATTATTAGTTGTTAGGGTGGATTGGATCTTGTTTAATATGTTAAAACACAACAATCCTTTGGAAGATTGAAAAATCAGATTCCAAAGGGGTGTTTGGGTTAATTGATTCAAAGGGGTTTAAGCCTTCCTTGGTTGTTGTTCTTGGTTCTATTGGGTTGCTACATGTTATTCTGGTGCTAAGTGCTCATTATCTGCAAGGTTTGTGGCTATTAACACCTAGATCCATAAATAGGCTATAAAATCTTGATTACTTGGTTAAATTGGCTGAAATTTAGAGGACACCTAGATCTAATCATAGACTAGGGTTAACAAGTGTTAAATCTAAGTTAATACAACCAGGGAAGTAGGATTTGAGTGCTAAAATTGGATTTGTGGTCATCTATATCAGATAAAGCATTTGTGTTCTTGAAGTTCATAATCAGTAACCTGCATATGCTTTGATCTGCTTGTAATCTTTGATTCAGTGATTGAAATAAGTTTGTTTGTGCTTATTAAGAGTTATTATAGCTTGTGTATGCTTTTGGTTCATTCTGGTTTGCTTATTCTCACAAATCACAAGTCAAAAAGTCAAAGCAGTGGGAACTCCTTTCCCTTGTTGCTAGCCACTGCTAGTGTAATTTGGTGTTCAGCTTATCAATAAGCTATTCTAGCTTATTCAAACATGCAAAAACTTTAATTTTGTAATAGGTGCTCCTTATTTGACCCATTTTTTCATACTAGAGCATTTGGAGGGTTGACTTTAGGGTTTGACTAGAAAACCAACTCATTTGACTTTTTCATAAGTGCTTATTGGCTTATCCAGCTTTTTTGGCTTTGGTTATTGAACTTTTCTTGATTTTTTGGCTTAATTAAGTTGTTTAGAGTCTATTGCAAGTTGAATCAAGTCCTGAGGTGGTCTAGAACTCCAAGTCGACTATTTTGTCCTTTTGTGAAATTTTTCTTGGCTTATTACTGTAACACTCCCAAATTTTGGATAGCAGCGGAAGGGTCATTGGGAGTATTACTTCATAGCACAGCACACAAGTTACAGAAAACGACTCAAAAAGAGGCGTTTAAAAAGTTTAATTCATTTGATAATTTAAAATCAGAGTTTACAAGTAGAAACAGGTCCCAACAATATTGTAATAATAAAGAGTTTCAAACGGTTTATCGAATGGTAATCATTATTTTATTGCCTTTAAAATATCCATTGCGACTCCATGCTTCAGCTGCTATTAAACCTGAGTACCTGAGAAATACATGCTAAAACATCAACACAACGGTTGAGTGAATTCATAGGTTTGCAAGTAAAAGCAGTGGACCACAAGATTTCAGTATTCAGATTACAAAAGTCAGATAGCATCAGTTATCGCATTTAGCTCATGAAACCGAACATTAACATCCGTTATTCCGTTCAAGTTTCAAATATAGTGCGTCCAGTCGGTTTTCCGTTAAACCCGGACGGAGAGGTCAATCCCAATAGATCTATTCACAGCATTCACGTTTACTCGACCAGTACAGTCGGTCCAAGTAATTAACGGTTCATGACTAAAAGGGATAAAATAAGCATACAGTTCAAGTACTTGCGTCCATTCGTAAAAAGTAGCATGTATCCCCCTCGCGGGTTTAATAAAACAATTAAAAAGTAAAAGCGAGACTATGAACTCACCTTAGCGATAATGATATCAAACCGGGATAACAATCACGATAATAGTGGCCGGAGTGAAACAATGAAATAAGATAAGCCGAGGAATCGTGAGCTTCTAACGACGACGTTGGCTTCACGCAGGAATACAAGTGATTCGGAGTCGAGATGCACGGGTATCAATACCGACCGAACATGAATACTAATAAACTTAAACCAGCCCTCGGCTCAATCGAATATGAACTCAAATCCATTCTAATGAATCAGAAATTATGATGTACATAACAACTAGCCGTGACCGAAGTCTTAACGGTTGTTACAGCTAGTGAGTTTCCCACTAGTATATTTTCTTAGTAGATGTTTTTTTTATGTTCGATGGCGGATGTTGTATACACTCGTTTCAAATATTGTAATTTAATAAACTTTATGATGACCTTCAAGATAAATGTGTTCGTAGCCTAGTAGACCATTAGTTTATAGATTCATGACACGTTGAATCAACACGTTTACATGTTAAAACCATAAGTGATTACGTGTAGACACAATATAGAAAGGATTACAATAGTGTTTAAATTAGTACGTACAAAAGTAAAACAAGTATATGTATACTTTAGGTAACACAGTTTAGTGCATGACATTGAGTGATTGAGGTGAGATTATTATTAATCTTGCTTTAATATTTGTAAACGCGGGTATTATCGATGCCTAATATTTTAAAAGTTACGCAATTTGAAGTTACGTGTAGAGCAAGAAAAATAAACGCTTAATACAAAATAAAAACGTTGACATTCGGAGAACATTTATATTTCGATATATAAATGAGGGCTTATTATTTAATAAATATTAACGCGTTATATAGCGAACGACACTTAAAAATTTATCATAAATTTAAGAAGGATGTCTTTAAACGAACAATTAAATAATGACAAGAAAAATATTTTTATTTCATGATGAGAATATTTACGGTCGATAACAGGCATAGACTCTGCCGATATATAATAAATGACATGTATTCGATACTTAAATCTGTAACCTTGTCGGTTAATTGAAATTTTAATATATTATTATTTTTTTTTTTTTAATAAAAACAAACATGATAAATAAAAGTCGTGTTATAAATATTGATTCGAAAGTTAAGAACTGCTACAGTCTATCCACCTTAAAAGAACTCTGTCCCAGAGTTCGGTTGTTTAAATAGTCATTCGTACAAGATAATGATGATACGAATTAGAATATGATAGACAACGGATGAACCGTACAATCGAACTACGAGTTAGAAGGAAACATTTTGTGTGAATGCCACATGCTTAAGCCCACTCATTTATAAATTATTAATTACATGGGTTCGTCAGGTCCATCTAATTAATATTTAGAAACTAATGGTTCAATAATTTATAATTTTCTTGTTCAAACGAGTGACGAATTCGTTTCAACAAAATAATTATAAATTAGCCTACCTAAGCATCGTTTGTACAAAGCACGAGATGAAGAGAAAATCAAATTTTCCATAGAACGAAATAATCTCATTCGTGGCATGATTTATTAAAATCATCCGGAGTGATAAAAAAAATCAAAGAACACAATAAATCGTGTTTTTAAAAAAAATAGGTGTCCCAAATTGGCACAACAAGAGATGATAAGTCAAAGTCCTACTCCAGACTATACAATGATGGTCTGTGAAATAATCATGTATGATTTCAAAGAGCAAGATGAGTATTCAAACTCAAAGCCAGAATATAAATAAATAGTAGAATCGACACTTGACGGTGAGTTCACGCTTACATAAAATAGTTATCATAAAAGTAATGAAAAACTTTACCAAGACCATTGCTTCAACTGCAATGTATTTTAACTCGATGTTTGTATGAATAAACCCATCATATAAACATACTATCGAAAAGCAAATATATATACCGATACACATATTTTACCAGCTTTCGAGTAGCATGAGCGCACCGATGATCTTCAAGGCAATAAAATCGTTTTAGCGAAAGAGCTGTTATAGTCTAGGTTTCATAAAAATGACCTAGTTCTCTATAACATATGCTCTGATACCAATCTGTAACACTCCCAAATTTTGGATAGCAGCGGAAGGGTCATTGGGAGTATTACTTCATAGCACAGCACACAAGTTACAGAAAACGACTCAAAAAGAGGCGTTTAAAAAGTTTAATTCATTTGATAATTTAAAATCAGAGTTTACAAGTAGAAACAGGTCCCAACAATATTGTAATAATAAAGAGTTTCAAACGGTTTATCGAATGGTAATCATTATTTTATTGCCTTTAAAATATCCATTGCGACTCCATGCTTCAGCTGCTATTAAACCTGAGTACCTGAGAAATACATGCTAAAACATCAACACAACGGTTGAGTGAATTCATAGGTTTGCAAGTAAAAGCAGTGGACCACAAGATTTCAGTATTCAGATTACAAAAGTCAGATAGCATCAGTTATCGCATTTAGCTCATGAAACCGAACATTAACATCCGTTATTCCGTTCAAGTTTCAAATACAGTGCGTCCAGTCGGTTTTCCGTTAAACCCGGACGGAGAGGTCAATCCCAATAGATCTATTCACAGCATTCACGTTTACTCGACCAGTACAGTCGGTCCAAGTAATTAACGGTTCATGACTAAAAGGGATAAAATAAGCATACAGTTCAAGTACTTGCGTCCATTCGTAAAAAGTAGCATGTATCCCCCTCGCGGGTTTAATAAAACAATTAAAAAGTAAAAGCGAGACTATGAACTCACCTTAGCGATAATGATATCAAACCGGGATAACAATCACGATAATAGTGGCCGGAGTGAAACAATGAAATAAGATAAGCCGAGGAATCGTGAGCTTCTAACGACGACGTTGGCTTCACGCAGGAATACAAGTGATTCGGAGTCGAGATGCACGGGTATCAATACCGACCGAACATGAATACTAATAAACTTAAACCAGCCCTCGGCTCAATCGAATATGAACTCAAATCCATTCTAATGAATCAGAAATTATGATGTACATAACAACTAGCCGTGACCGAAGTCTTAACGGTTGTTACAGCTAGTGAGTTTCCCACTAGTATATTTTCTTAGTAGATGTTTTTTTTATGTTCGATGGCGGATGTTGTATACACTCGTTTCAAATATTGTAATTTAATAAACTTTATGATGACCTTCAAGATAAATGTGTTCGTAGCCTAGTAGACCATTAGTTTATAGATTCATGACACGTTGAATCAACACGTTTACATGTTAAAACCATAAGTGATTACGTGTAGACACAATATAGAAAGGATTACAATAGTGTTTAAATTAGTACGTACAAAAGTAAAACAAGTATATGTATACTTTAGGTAACACAGTTTAGTGCATGACATTGAGTGATTGAGGTGAGATTATTATTAATCTTGCTTTAATATTTGTAAACGCGGGTATTATCGATGCCTAATATTTTAAAAGTTACGCAATTTGAAGTTACGTGTAGAGCAAGAAAAATAAACGCTTAATACAAAATAAAAACGTTGACATTCGGAGAACATTTATATTTCGATATATAAATGAGGGCTTATTATTTAATAAATATTAACGCGTTATATAGCGAACGACACTTAAAAATTTATCATAAATTTAAGAAGGATGTCTTTAAACGAACAATTAAATAATGACAAGAAAAATATTTTTATTTCATGATGAGAATATTTACGGTCGATAACAGGCATAGACTCTGCCGATATATAATAAATGACATGTATTCGATACTTAAATCTGTAACCTTGTCGGTTAATTGAAATTTTAATATATTATTATTTTTTTTTTTTAATAAAAACAAACATGATAAATAAAAGTCGTGTTATAAATATTGATTCGAAAGTTAAGAACTGCTACAATTACTGGGTTATTGAGTGTGCTTTTTCAAAATTTCTTTTCATAGATCTCTTAGGCATCTCAAAAGAAGGTTGTGTGTTTAAGCAGAGCTTATGGCATTGGCTTATTGCTTAATGGGCTTATTGGCCCAATAAGAATAAGCTGTTTGCTATTTATGCTGTGATAAGCTAAAAATCAGCTTTTGGGCCTTCAGACTTTTGTGCTTAGAATTAAATTTTGAGTCAGATAGGGCTTTTTCAGGTCATTTGGGCCTAGTTTGACTTTTTGGGCTAAAAAGCCCATTAAGGTTGACTGATTTTGCTTTTAGCCCATTTGGGGGCCCATTAGGGGTAATTTTGTAATTTCACTTTCATTTTCTGATTATTTAGGTTAAAATAAACTAGTTTGCAAGTTTTTAGAATTTTTTTATAAATTTTGGATTTTTAATATTATTTTATAATTTAGGTCATGAGAAAGACAACCCGCATTATCACATAAGGAATTTTAATCGTCTCACCGCTACTAGCAAGTTTAAGGATGTTCCACATGACGCCACTAAGATGATGTTGTTTCTATACTCGTTAGATGGACCCGCTAAAATTTGACTTGAGAAAGAACCGCCAAATTCGATTTTGACATGGGATGATCTCGTTTCTAAGTTTGTGAACAAATTTTTTCTACCATCTAAAACAACACATTTGAAAAATGAGATTTCAAGGTTTGGACAACGAAATAATGAGAGTTTTTCAATGGCATGGGAACGATTTAAGGAAATGTTACATGAATGTCCACACCATGATTTTTCGGAATTGCATCAAGTTGATACTTTTTATAATGGGCTGAATGATCATGAACGAGATTATTTGAATGCCGCCGCGGGTGGTAATTGTTTGTGCAAAACGACCGATGAAGCTTTAAAGATTATTGAGAATAGATCTAAGGTTTACAACCCTCGTAACACACTGAGTGTTGCCAATATGGGTTCGTCATCGTCGTCATCGTCTTGTAGCATTAATGCCTTATATGATGAAGCTAATGAGGAAAATCGGTTTTTCGATAGGTTTTCAAATCTTATGACTCATTGGAAAGCACAAGATGCTTTGAACTCCGCTTCGGTTAAAGCGGTTGATAAGAGTTGTTTGTCTTGTGGTGGAGCTCATGATCTTTCCGAGTGCATTCCGCCGGTGGTAATACTTCGAGTGCTTACATAGCAACGGGAACTTATAACCAAAACGGCCAAGGTTCCCGCCCAAATCAAGCTCCACCAAATCAAAATGTTAATAACTATCGAAACAACAACCAAAATGGTGGTTATCAAGGCAATTCACGTAACTACAACAAAGGGAATTATCAAAGTGGGAATGGACAAGTTACTAATCAAAACCAAAACCATGATTTTCAAAACACTACACAAGGTTTTCAAAATGCTCACACTAAAAATCTTCAAGGAGAATTTTTGGATTATGCTAAAGCAAATGATGCTAAATTTGATAACATGCAACGTGAGATGATTATCTTAAGATCCGAGTTGAAAAACGAGCTTAAAACGAACTTGCTAATGAACTTAAGACTCATGCAAATAAAATGGAAGGAAACGTTCAACGTCTTCAACAAAATCAACAAATGATGGAACAAGGACAACATGAGATTAAGCAAGAATTGTTAAAAGCGGATTTAAGGCAATCAAAATTTGAAGACCGAATGGCAAAAATGTTTGAAGCAATCATGTGTAAACCCTCTTCCTTGGGTGGTCTTCCTAGTGATACCATTGCAAACCCGAAGGGAGAAATGAAGGTTATTACTACACGAAGTGGTAAAACTTTCAAGGAACCAATCTCTCGTCCAAGTACTTCTACGGAGAAGGAAATCGAGAAAGAGCCCGAGGTGATGGTCGAAAGGAGCATATCACAAGCCCACGAAGTACCGCTCAAACCACACCTATGGTTGAACCAATACCAATCATGGAACCCGAGATTCCAAGGCCGTTGCCTAATGTCCAACCCACACCACCCTTACCTTACCCTTCGAGACGAAACAAAGAGAAATTGCAAGAACGTAACAAACAACAAATCGAGCTTTTTATAAAAATGTTTCAACAAGTTCATTTTGATGTAAGTTTAGCCGATGCGTTGTTATATATGCCTCGTTTCGCTTCCACTTTTAAAAGTATGATGAGCGATAAGGAAAAGCTTTCAAAGCTTGCTAATTGTTCTTCGGTTTATCTTAACCGCATACCGGAAAAAGTTGGCGACCCCGGAAAGTTTCTCATTCCTTGTAACATACAAGATATGAAAGAATGCCTCGCCTTGGCCGATCTCGGTGCGAGCATTAATTTGATGCCATTTTCCATTTGGAAATCGCTTTCGCTTCCGGCTCTTACTCCTTCGAACATGTCTATCGAGATGGCCGATCATTCTACGATTTTAGCATGTGGAGTAGCCGAGGATGTTTTCGTGAAAGTGGGGAAGTTCTACTATCCCGTTGATTTTATAGTAGTTGACATCCCCGCGAATCCTCAAGTTCCTCTAATTTTAGGTCGTCCATTTTTAGACACCTCAAGATCGCTTATCGACGTTCATGCAAGAACTATCACTTTGAGATTCAATGAAGAGGAACTTGTTATAAACGCTACCCAAAACTCAAAACCTTCTCATGTTTATGCAATCGCTACCATCAATCACATTGACTTAGTTGATGTGGTTTGCGATGAGTTTTCACAAGAAGTGTTAGGTTTTTCTGATAGCTCGTCAAGTGGCAATCCCACTATTTTGGATCTGATTATTGCTAATTCTACACCAAATCCCACTCCATTCCAAGGAGGCGATTTTACTTCAAATGAAATCGACAATGAATATGAGGTGATTATTAGTGATGATATTTTTATTCCACCATTTCTTCCGCCGATGGAAGTTATGAGTGTTGAGCAAAAATCTTCAATCGAGGAACCGCCTATCCTTGAATTGAAAGATCTTCCATCTCACCTTGAATACGCATTCTTGGAAGGTGATGACAAGTTGCCGGTTATTATTGAAGTTATGAATGGAAGTTATGATTGTTGAGCAAAAATCTTCAACCGAGGAACCGCCTATCCTTGAATTGAAAGATCTTCCATCTCACCTTGAATACGCATTCTTGAAAGTTCTTAAAGCTCATAAAGGGGCAATTGCATGGAAAATTTCCGACATTAAGGGGTATTGACCCAAAATTTTGTACTCACAAGATTTTAATGGAGGAGGACTACAAACCCGTAATTCAAAGTGAAAGAAGGGTAAACCCCAAAATTCACGATGTCATCAAAAAGGAAGTTCTAAAACTCATTGACGCGGGAATGATGTATCCTATCTCCGATAGCCCATGGGTGAGCCCAATCCATTGTGTCCCTAAAAAGGGAGGAATGACCGTTGTACCTAACGAAAACAACGAGTTAATTCCCACTCGTGTTGTAACCGGTTGGAGGGTGTGTATTGACTACCGAAAGTTAAATGACGCCACTCGTAAAGACCACTTTCCTTTGCCCTTCATGGATCAAATGCTGGAGCGACTCGCGGGAAATAAATTCTATTGCTTTTTAGATGGTTTTACCGGTTACATTCAAATCCCTATCGACCCTCGTGATCAAGAGAAGACTACGTTTACGTGTCCTTATGGAGCGTTTGCTTATCGTAGGATGCCTTTCGGACTTTGTAATGCACCGGGTACATTTCAGCGGTGTATGATGGCTATTTTTCACGATATGATCGAGAAGTCGATGGAAGTGTTTATGGATGACTTTTTGGTGTTTGGCAATTCGTTCACGTCGTGTTTATCTAATCTCGAGCAAATGTTAAAACATTGTGAAGAAACCAATCTTGTGCTTAATTGGGAAAAATGTCATTTTATGTGTAAACAAGGAATCGTCTTAGGACATAAGGTTTTGAAAGCGGGGATTGAGGTCGATAAAGCTAAGGTAGACGTCATCGCCAAGTTACCTCATCCCAAAACCGTTAAGGGAGTTAGGAGTTTCCTAGGCCACGCGGGCTTTTATCGTCGTTTCATCAAAGACTTTTCGAAAATCTCTCGACCTATGACACACCTTCTCGAGAAGGATGCTCCTTTTAACTTCAATGAGGATTGTGTTAGAGCTTTCGAAACTCTCAAAAGGAAACTTACCGAAGCTCCCATTCTTGTTGCTCCTAATTGGGAATTACCCTTTGAAATCATGTGCGATGCAAGTGATTATGCTATAGGGGCCGTCTTAGGGCAACGTTATGAAAAGCATTTCCGTCCTATCCATTATGCTAGTAAGATGATGACCGAGGCTCAATTAAAGTACACCACAACAGAAAAGGAATTCCTTGCCGTAGTCTATGCTTTTGAGAAAAAAAAAATTTTGTAATGGGTTACCCTGGTAAATATATTAACCAAAAAAGCGTTTAAGTACAAAGGAATGTGGCTGAGATACCACATTAACCTCAAGCTACATGTAGCTTGTTAACAAAGAATATGAAACATCAAAAGCCCTAATCGAATCTAGAAGACAAAAGTAAACTAGATAAAAACCAAGATGTGAACATGAAATCGCGCACACTCTTCAACATCCAACACCACCATGAGAGGAGCAGGATGAATCCAAATGAGTCTTCCTCCTTAAAAAACCTTACCAAAGAAAACCCAATGGGAAAAACCTTGGACAAGGAAAAAAGCGTACAACACTCACCCGGCACACCTATCATGGAACAAATCTTGAGCTCGGAACCCTCCATTTGTCAAGCAGCAAACTTGACCTGGTAGATAATTTCTTGAAACGGAAAGAAATCAACTTCAAACGAATAGTATCACATAGAATCTGAAATAACTGATCAACAGACATCCGCTTCTTCTTGAATAGTCTTGAGTTTCGTTTCATCCAAATAAAATAAGCAGTAGCAGCCAACACAAGACGAGCAAGAATACTAACACATGATTTCCTATTCGAAATTAGAATAACATGCGCTAATATATCATCAATACGAGGGGGAACAGTATACATACCACACAAGGTTCGAACCTTATACCAAACCTGCATAGAATAAGAACATTCAAAGAAAAGATGGTCATGGGAGTCCTGCACCAAACTACATAAAGGACACCGAAGAAGGCTTAAATCCACCAACGGGCCAACATCCCATTGCTTAAGCCTATCCTGCGTCTTCAATTTCCTTCTAACCACTAGCCACAAATTAATAGAGTGACGAGGAATACAATGAGAAAACCAGACAGCTTTATACCAATTTACTTCCATAGCCCGATCACGTATGGAATCCCAAGCTAAAGCCACAGAAAACGGCCGAGAAACACCACTAATATCCCTCCATAGCAACTCATCTTCTTTGTCATCATTAATAATAGGCACAAGTATAGAAACAATATTAGGAAATCTAGTATTCCAATCCTGCGGCCACTGCCAAGCACCATCAACGATAAGATCCCTCACCTTATTAGATAAAGAGAACCCCGATCTATTGATATTACGGACCGTGAGGATGTCCCGTAGAGGACATAAATCTGCCTAATTATCAAACCACATAGAAGCAACTCTACCATTATTAATATTATACCATACAAACTTACGAACACGTGGTCTGATTTGGAGAAGTTTTCTCCAGCCCCAACTCATGTCACCAATACAAGGAACATCCCAAAAGCTTCTATCCTTTAACTTGTAAGAGTAGATCCATTTAACCCATAAAGAATCTTTACGAGTCAAAATACACCAAATATGAGAAACCATTAAAGCAGCATTAAAGTCACCAAGCTTACGAATACCAAGGCCACCTTCATAAAATGGAGTACAGACAGAGTCCCAGGCAACTTTAGCTTTACCCTTCTTCATTTCACCTTGACACCATAAGAAGCCTCTCATAAGTTGTTCCAAATCATGAATAATCCGCACAGGTAAAATAAAGACTGACGCCCAGTAAATATGCATAGAAGATAGGACTGAACGAACTAACTGGAGTCTTCCTGCTAAAGAAAGAAATTTATTGCGCCAATCATTAACTCTACTCTCAAGCTTTTCTACAAGGACCTTACAGTCTCTATACAGAAGCCTGGAAGAGATTAGAGGAACACCAAGGTATCGGACAGGTAACTCGCCTTCAGCAAAAGGAATTATATGTAAAATAGTGCTTTTAACAGCAGTGGGAAAATTGCAGAAGAAAACAGTGCTCTTAGGGATACTTGGAACCAAACCAGAAGCAATTTTAAATTCCTCCAATGCATCCATAATAACTTGCACAGAACCCAAATGACCCCTGGCAAACAAGAAAAGATCATCTGCAAAGCAAAGGTTAATAATTCGTTGCTGCTCACACCGGTGATGGAAATAAAAGTCATCAGCATCAAGAACCCTTCGCTGCATCATAAGAGAAAGAACTTCCATAACCAAAGTGAAAAGATACGGAGATAACGGATCACATTGTCGAAGACCTCTCTTACCTTGAAACCAACCATATAAATTACCATTGATACAAATCGAATACGACGTAGTAGAAACACATGTCATAATCCAATCAACCATTATATGATGAAAACCAAACCCAATCAGAGTGTGACGGAGAAATTGCCAATCCACCGTATCATAAGCCTTTTGAATATCAACTTTAAAAGCACATCTTAGCGGACCAGAATTTCTGTGATAATTTCTCATCCATTCCTGCGTTAATAATATATTATCCGAGATCCTACGGCCCGGAACAAAAGCTGATTGATTAATATTAACCAGAACCCCCAAATCCCCTTTAATACGGTTAGCAATAATCTTGCTAATGCATTTAAAGATAACATTACAACAAGAGATAGGGCGATAATCAGTAATCTTGTCAGGAACAGTAACCTTAGGGATAAGAGCAATAATGGTATGATTAACCTCTTTAAGTAGTTTTCCATTAGAGAAAAACTCCCGAATAGCACAAGTAAAATCAGCACCCACAATATCCCAAGACTTCTTAAAGAAAGCAGCAGTAAAACCATCCGGCCCAGGGGCTTTGTCATCACTCATAGAAAATATAGCACTTTTAATCTCAGAATCAGAGATAGCACGAACCATATGGGCAGCATTTTGGGGACCAAGCTTGCGAACAAATAAGTTAGAAGAATTAAATTCACCTGAAGCACTTGATTGACCAAGAAATTGCTCATAATGAGCAACAAAAGCACCAGGCACAGCACCTCCCTCATAAAGCACATTAAGAGAATCACGAACCATTTCAATGCGATTACGAGCAACCCTACTCTTTACCGAATTATGAAAGTAAGCAGTGTTAGAGTCACCTGCATCAATCCATTCAATTTTTGATTTCTACCAGAGAAAACGTTCCTCATCAAGCACAACTTCTTTGAAAGAAACTAAATAATGAGCATGATCTTCTTTCAGCAAATCATTATATGGGTCCAAATCAAGAGCTTGTTGTGCAGCATCTAATTCCACACGAATCTTGTTGACACGATCATGAAGGTTACCTTGTTCAAATAGTAACTTACGTAACAGGGCCTTTAACCCTTTTAACCTTTTAACAAGCTTGAACATAGCACAACCATTAAACTCATCCATCCATCCGTTAGCAACAACATCATGAAAACCCTCCTTATGCACAAGAAAGTTAAAGAATTTAAAAGGTTTAGGCTTGGGCCTACTAACAGAAGGAATCCGTAACAGACAGGGAGAATGGTCAGAAATCCTGTAAGGTTGGAAAATAGCAAAACATCCTGGAAACTCATCAAGAAACTTAATGTTAGACATAATACGATCAATCTTTTTAAGAATACCATCATCTCCTTGGGGTTTCTCATTCCAAGTGAAATGAAGACCAGTAGCATTAACATCCATAACTTCCATAAGATTAACACACTCCTTAAATTCCCGCATGGCAATATTAGGAGAATAACCACCATTTGAGTGATCTTCAAGATTAAGAGCAGCATTGAAATAACCCAAAACAACCCACGGTTTATCACGCATAAAATTAGCATGAAAGATCAAATTAGTCCAAAGAACACGCCGATCAATATAGTAGTTATCTGCATAAACAAAAGAGCAAAACAAAGTACGGTTATCCACACGGGTATTGATCTGACAATGCATAACTTGACTTGTTTGGGACAACACCATAATATCCACATCATCATCATTCCAGCCAAGAATAATACGTGTCCCTTTAGAACACAAACCACCATTAGAAGTCCACTTACATCTACTAAAAATCTTACGACACATATCATAAACACCTGAGGCATCAACATGAGACTCCAAGATAGCACACACACTCAGACTGTTTTCATTAACAACCTAACGAACCTCTTTTCGTTTAGGGGATTGGTTCAAACCCCGTATGTTCCACGAGGCTATACTAAACATTTAAAACAGTCGCATCAGGAGTGCTTGCCCCTGTTTGATAATTGAGAAGATTAACAGTTTCATCATAAACATTTTCAATCTCCTCCTCATCATCATCTTCAACCTGATCACCTGTTTCATCTGGTAGATTCTCAAAAGAATTGGAAGTAGAAACATTCGCAACAGATTTACCTCTATTAGAACTACCAGGGATAGAAACATTTCCAGAATCACCACTGTTTTTATCACGGTTAGGATTAGGATTCATACCAGATTTAGGTGGATTATCAGCATTGATTGTCTTTGGAACAAAGTGAAAAGGATTACCAACCTGGAAGCCCTTGCTCAAAGGAACTCCTCTCGGAATCTGACTTCCTTGCTTACCTTTATTATTACGCTTTCTACTCCTGACTTGTTGAAATCCATTATCTTGTTCCTGTACAACAGTAGGTGCCACTTTGGGAATAACACGTTTTGGACAAGTTTCAGCCGTATGACCAAAAATACTACATGTAGGGCATCTAGGAGGCTTCCACTCATATTCAACTTTAACAGTTTCTTTAGTAAACCCATCCCCATCCAAATCAGGAACACCAATAGTAATTGTCTCATGCAAAGCACAATCAGATTTAATTTCAATTAAAACACGAGCAAAACTACTACGACCCCATGATTCTTTACACATAGTGCTAGTAATAGAATCATGCATAATAGGCCTACCAAGATGTGTAGCAATAAAACTAATACCTTCTTCCTCAAACACTTGAATAGGCACATCGTGAAGTTTAACCCACACAGAAATACGCGTAAATTCTTCTTTTCGAAGACTAATTTTCATAGTATACTGTTTAAGAATGATAGGAGAATTGCGAATCATCCATGGGCCACCTTCCAACACACTTTCATAACCAGCTTTTGTTTCAAATTTAAAGAAAAAGAACCCATTATAATTCATCATGATCCTATTTAAACCAAATTTAGCCCAGTTAGTTTTAGCATAATACTCAACCACAGGAAATGCAATTCTTCTACCAATCAAGTACCCATATAGTGTATTATGAAATCGAGTATTAACTTTTTCAACCATTTTATGTGGTATAGAAACCTGAACACCCTCAAATCTGTTTTCAGCAATAGCAGAACCAATGATAGTACGTACAATAGGAGGTTGTTTACTTGGACCAGCAGCAGATGCATAAGAGTGAGATTGAACACCAATCTCCACAGATTGCACAATAGGGGATTCAGCCACACCATGTGTTACATTAGTTGCATTCTCACCAAATAATCTATATTCATTACCCGTAGGTTTGGGTGGAAGAGTGCCAGGATAATCAGCAGATTTAGTACTAGGGCTCGAAGACCACACATTGTTATCCTCATTAGTACTAGCCACATTACAATCAGCATGTTCCAGTTCATCAGGTAATAGCTTCGAGACAAGAGGAGTAGTAAGACTTACAAATTCATCAAGAGAAGTGAATGGAGTAGTTTTACTTGGTTGCTGCAACGTAATATGAGAATTAAGATCAGAATTAGGGCTTGAGTGAACCCTAACCAATTCCAGTTTATCTCCCATTGCAATAATCTCTTTCTCATATTCACACAACCATTTAATCACCTCATTGCACGATCTTTGTTAACCAAACTCCATAGTTCTTACTTATTCATCTTTAAGTCTGACATAAAATCATGCAAGTCTTTTCGAACCACAAGTTTAACACCAAACAGATCCCTAATCGCATCCAAGCTGCATGAGAAATTCCGACCTTATCTCGTCTTAACTAAAAGCATCGTGTATACCGACCATTCGGCTATCAAGTATCTCTTAGCTAAGCAAGATGCTAAGCCGAGATTGCTTTGTTGGATGCTCCTCCTCCAAGAATTTGATGTCACCGTGCTTGGTAAAAAAGGAGCCGATAATCTATCTCGTCTAGAAGTTCCCACCAAAGATGTTTTCGAGAACAAGGAAATCACCGAAACATTTCCTCTCGAGACTCTCGGTGTAGTGAATTCTAAATACACCACCCATGGTTTGCCGACATTGCAAATTACCATGCGAGCAATTTCATAATCAAGGGTATGACGACACAACAAAAGCGAAAATTCTTTCGTGACGTCAAGTTCTATTTTTGGGATGACCCTTATCTCTTTCGGGTTTGTGCGGATCAACTCGTTCGACGTTTTGTTTTTGGTGCCGAAGCTTCTAACATCCTTAGAGCTTGTCACGAGGGACCCACGGGTGGTCACCACGGTGCTAATCTCACGGCTAAGAAAGTGTTCGATGCCGGCTTCTTTTGGCCTTCTATCTATCGTGATGCACACGCACTTATGAAGTCGTGTGATTCGTGCCAACGTCAAGGAAAATCGTCTCAACGTGATGAAATGCCGCAAAACATAATTCAAGTGTGTGAGATTTTCGACATTTGGGGCATAGACTTTATGGGGTCGTTCCCATCGTCTCATGGTAACAAGTATATCCTCGTCGCGGTCTACTGCCTTTCTAAGTGGGTGGAAGCTAAGGCTTTACCTACTAATGATGCTCGTGTGATAGTGAAGTTTTTGAAGCAACTATTCTCTCGGTTCGGAACCCCCCGTGCTATTATAAGCGATCGTGGAACCCATTTTTGTAATGACCAATTCGAGAAGGTCTTAAAGAAATATGGAGTTACTCATCGTCTTTCTACGGCTTATCACCCGCAAACGAGTGGCCAAGTCGAGGTTTCGAACCGAGCTTTGAAGAGGATTTTAGAGAGCTCGATTGGAGAAAACTGTGCTTCATGGTCCGACAAACTCGATGACGCTTTATGGGCCTTTAGGACCGCTTATAAGACACCTATCGGTTGTACTCCTTATAAGTTAGTCTATGGGAAGAAATTTCATTTGCCCATTGAATTGGAGCACAAGGCATATTGGGCCCTTAAGCATGCAAACTTTGACTTGAAGACCGCGGGAGATCACCGGAAAATGCAATTGAATGAATTGGATAAATTAAGAGACAATGCTTATGAAAATTCATTGATTTTCAAAGAAAAGACTAAAAAGTTTCATGATGCAAAGATTAAAAACCGGGGTTTTAACGTTGGTGATCAAGTGTTACTTTTTAACAGTAGACTAAAGATATTTTTCGGGAAATTGAAATCTCGTTGGTCGGGTCCTTTCACCATTACACAAGTGTTTCCTTATGGGGCCATCGAGCTAGCTCAATATGATGGTCCTAACTTCAAGGTGAATGGAAATAGGCTTAAGCACTGCTTTGGTGGGGAAATTCCTTCATTGGATGACCTCGACCAAGACACCTTCCCCAATGATAATTAGCATTGAGGGGATCGAGTCGAGCTCATGACTCGGTAATCAAAAAAAGGTGCCTCGTGGGGGAGATCCCATGCTTATCTTTTATGCTTTCTAATAAATAATGAGAGGGGATTTGTGCCCTTCCAACTCGTTGTCTCGTGGTTGTTTGTGATTGTGTTATCTAGATCATCATCATCACTACGATTGAAGACTCTCGTGTTCGTTTACGTGAGCCTCCATCGATTGCTTGAAGAAGTTTTTCACGAATCCATGACATATCCTTTATTGTTCTAATAATTATCTTTTAGCGTAATTAATAAACGGCTTTAGATATATTGTTGATCACCCTTTCCATGCTAGATCCTAAGCATTCGACTCTTCGTCTCTAGTATGGGGGTGCTCCACATTTAGACTCGAAACATTGAGGACAATGTTTACTTTTAGTATTAGGGGTGAATAGATATTTGCTTTGCTACGCCCTCACGTTTTTGCAACTTTCAATGTTTTGTTTTGTTGCTAATAAGGCTAAAAATGGCCAAATTTTAAAAATTTTCTTAGTTTTAATAAGTGTTTTTAAGACACGAATGAATATTTTTCGATGGGTAGAATAAGAGCTAATATTTGACTTGATGGGCATTTGAAGCCCTTTACATTCCTTAACCCGCTCAATTCAAGTTTTGCTAGACTTTTATATAGGGAACTTTAAAATGCGAAAGTCTTAGCTCATTCGGGTTAAGAACAAGAACTTTTCGCAAGTTCCTATAATTGATCCTAGAAAGTCACTTATCAAGAGAACTATAAAATGCATTCTCTAAACTTGAAAAAAGTCCAAGAAAGTGCAAGATCCTATAGGTGGCTTGAAAACCCAAAACTTTGATTTGATATAGTCTTAATGAAAGCTAATCCAAATTTGGCTCAATTTTGACTTGCATGGCTAAGTATTCACGAGTCTCTTTAATTAGAGGTCTTTAAATAGTGAAGAACGAGAGATGATAGAGTTAGACAAGCGATCATGCTAAACGTAGAACATGAAAATGTTCATTCAAAAACTCATATGTTTTTAATTGTGGCTTTTTCTCCCATAAGATCAATGCATTAGGAATAAAAATAATTGCAATAAGTAAGGTCGTACGATTTAAAAGGTTACTTAGCTTCTAGCACAAGATCGTTTAAAAGTTGCTCGGGGTTGAATAGAGTTCATAGCAAAGGCATAACTTATTGAAGCGGGACGCGAAGATTGGTGAAGATCCAAAAAGGCCCTAACAAGGCATGAGGAGCTCTATTTTGTTGCTAAAGATCCAAGATGATGTGAAGAATCATTATTCCTAAATCAATATGAAGGATCGAGACACACGACGGAAAGCAATTACTCCCCTAAAGATCATGGAGAAAGTCTATCTAAAAAGACCCTTACAAGGTATGAGGATAAAAATATCCAAGTCCGAAAAGGAGGCGGATCGTTGTATATCAAAATCCAAGATAAAGATTAAAGAAAAATGATGAAGTCGTGGTCCAAGTATGAAGAATCTCTCAAAAATGTCAAGTGAAGAAATTCCAAAATATGAAGAGAAGACCATAAGTTCAAGAACGTCTTCCCAAGATTTGAAGTATGAAGTACATGCCAAATATCGGTCCGAGAAAGGTCTCAAATCGTGAAACGGGTTATGTCAAGATATGAACTTAAGGAGATACACGAGAAGCCGTTTTAAAAGATTTTGTCCTTCGGCTAACTATCGATTAAATCGTGCTACTTTACTTTCGGACTAATAAATACTCAAATAAGTCAATATGAATCACTTGTGATCCATGACAAGTAGTTAAAAAATTCTAGTAACCCATTTCCTTTTATAATAACTAGGATTGCGGGGAGAAAAAGTATTACACAATTTGGACGTATGAGTAGTGTTAGCATTGTGACTTGTACCAACAATGATCTCGTTTTTGCACTTAGCATGGAATGTATGACAATCAAGGATGACGAAATTTACTCTATGGGACATTTACTTGTTTCTATTCATTAACCCTAAAAGTCACATTCGTGATGAAAATCATACCTTATGTCTTTACACATCTTCGTAATATTGTTGCAAGTCTTTTACTTTCCAATAAAGGTTAATAAAATTGAATTTTGGTGATGCTTAGATACCTTATTCTAGCATTACGTGAGGGCACGGCAATGGCTTAGTATGGGGGAGTGATGAGATGGCTTTTATACATGATCTCATCGTTCTTTTCGGGCTTTAAATGCATTAAAATGTCATAAAATACCATATATATGCTTGTATTTGTTTACTTGTGTGTTTTAGGTATGGATATCGTGAAAAAGACAAAAGATCACAAGAAACAAGGAAAAACGGACACGAGAAATGAAGCCGTACAAAGAACCGGGCCCAAGTTCATGATTTATCCAAGAAAAACCCTTGAAGACTTGAAGATATACAAGATTGATCCTCAAAATATGAAGAAATGACACCTAAAACCCTTGTATATTCATAATTACAAGTTTGGTCCCTTAAGTTTGTCAAAATTACAAAATGGTCCTTCAACTTTAAAGAATTGGCAAGTTTAGTCCCTCAACTATTCTAAATTGTCAATTATGGTCCCTCATGAAGTCAAAGATACGATGAAGACCTTTGAAGATCAAGAAAGTCCAAGATCAGTCCCTCAAATATTCAAACATGGCAAAAATAACCCTTGAAACCTTTATTTCAAAGTTTTGTGGCAAAACTATAAACTTGGAAAGTTTATTAACAAAGGAAATGAAGTTTATGGCTGAATAAACACGTTTTACCACTTTTACCAAAACACAAGGACCATATCTGACATTTCCAAACTTTAAACTCACAAACACGCGCCAAACAACATGTGCCCCCTTATTTCGGATCAAAGTTACTACTATTCACCAACATGAACCCAGGATTTACCTTCACTTAAACAAAGGGTAAATTGCAATTAACCCTACCCACGCTTGATTCACGCATGCAGAAACCTATCCCACACACAAAACCCTCAATCCCAATACCCAAGTGACCCCACACTCAACCTCGTCCACCTATCACATCACAACTTACTCTCCAAGGAATCTGACGTGGCCAAATCAATAGCTTAGACTCTTAGCTTAACCCCAAAGCTAAAATGAACGGTTTTGATCAAAATGGACAGCTCAACAACATCAAGCACTCAAGGGCATTCCTGGAAATTCATAGCTGGGGTTTTCTTTGTTTTTAGCATTCTAGAATCATCTACTAGTCCTATATAAGGAGACCTCAACTTGTGAGAGTCCCTTGTTCCAGATTTTAGCTTAAGTCTTTGTAATTCCTTTTTATTAAATAAAAGTTGGATTTTCTAAAAAATTGTGATTTCCCTTTGTGTTTTATAAAAGTTTGGTATTTGATAAGCTAAGATCTGAGTTCCATATTCATGTTTGATGGTTTTTGAGGCAAGGTTTTAAGCAATAAAGCTTGTGTTTCAAAAATCATAAGTTTCATAGTTTGTGTTCATCATTGTGGTTTGTTGATCTTAGCAGGTACAAGGAAGCTGGTGCTTGTTTTGCTAGCACCTCAGCTGAAACAATCCAAGGCTTGGATGTAAGTCTTGGAGGTTTGCATCCCTTTCCCTTTTCATTTTTCTGATTTTCATTGAATTTTTGGTGATTTTTCATCTTCTATTGTGAATATGTGTTTTGTGGCTTGATTTGAGTTTCTGAGGTTGATTATTAGTTGTTAGGGTGGATTGGATCTTGTTTGATAGGTTAAAACACAACAATCCTTTGGAAGATTGAAAAATCAGATTCTAAAGGGGTGTTTGGGTTAACTGATTCAAAGGGGTTTAAGCCTTCCTTGGTTATTGTTCTTGGTTCTATTAGGTTGCTACATGTTATTTTGGTGCTAAGTGTTCATTATCTACAAGGTTTGTGGCTATTAACACCTAGATCCATAAATAGGCTATAAAATCTTGATTACTTGGTTAAATTGGCTGAAATTTAGAGGACACCTAGATCTAATCATAGACTATGGTTAACAAGTGTTAAATCTAAGTTAATACAACCAGGGAAGTAGGATTTGAGTGCTAAAATTGGATTTGTGGTCATCTATATCAGATAAAGCATTTGTGTTCTTGAAGTTCATAATCAGTAACCTGCATATGCTTTGATCTGCTTGTAATCTTTGATTCAGTGATTGAAATAAGTTTGTTTGTGCTTATTAAGAGTTATTATAGCTTGTGTATGCTTTTGGTTCATTCTGGTTTGCTTATTCATGCTAAAACTGCTTAAGAGTGCATAACTGCTTATTTGCTAAGTCTGTGTCATATTTGGGCATTGTTGGCTTTTTCTGTGCTTATTGGCTTATTGGAAGTGTGATTATTTGCTTGACTGTGACTCCTTGTGATTCACTGATAACAAGGGTGCCCTTGTTTCCACTTGAATCCAACTGGATCTCTCACAAATCACAAGTCAAAAAGTCAAAGCAGTGGGAACTCCTTTCCCCTGCTGCTAGCCACTGCTAGTGTAATTTGGTGTTCAGCTTATCAATAAGCTATTCCAGCTTATTCATACGTGAAAAAACTTTAATTTTGTAATAGGTGCTCCTTATTTGACCCATTTTTTCATACTGGAGCATTTGGAGGGTTGACTTTAGGGTTTGACTAGAAAACCAACTCATTTGACTTTTTCATAATTGCTTATTGGCTTATCCAGCTTTTTTGGCTTTGCTTATTGAACTTTTCTTGATTGTTTTGGCTTAATTAAGTTGTTTAGAGTCTATTACAAGTTGAATCAAGTCCTGAGGTGGTCTAGAACTCCAAGTCGACTATTTTGTCCTTTTGTGAAATTTTTCTTGGCTTATTTCTGGCTTATTGAGAGTGCTTTTTCAAAATTTCTTTTCATAGATCTCTTAGGCATCTCAAAAGAAGGTTGTGTGTTTAAGCAGAGCTTATGGCATTGGCTTATTGCTTAATTGGCTTATAGGCACAATAAGAATAAGTTGTTTGCTATTTAAGCTGTGATAAGCTTAAAATCAGCTTTTGGGCCTTCTGAATTTTGTGCTTAGAATTAATTTTGAGTCAGATAGGGCTTTTTCAGGTCATTTGGGCCTAGTTTGACTTTTTGGGCTAAAAAGCCCATTAAGGTTGACTGATTTTGCTTTTAGCCCATTTGGGGGCCCATTAGGGGTAATTTTGTAATTTCACTTTCATTTTCTGTTTATTTATGTTAAAATAAACTAGTTTGCAAGTTTTTAGAATTTTTTTATAATTTTTGGATTTTTTATATTATTTTAATATTATTTTATTATTAAATTTCAAATTTCACATTTTTACACTTTTTATATTTTTCTTAGCTTTAATACATTAAAATAGGATCTTTGCAACTCTTAGATTAATTTTATCATCATTAGATTATTTTTTATAATTATTTTAAGTTTTAATAGTTTTTAAATCATTTTAAATAGTTTTTCTTAGTTTAAGAATTTTAAAAAATAGTTTTTAATCTTTTTAGGTCACTTTAGAGGTTTACCAATTGAAAAATCTTTATTTAGGCTTTTTAATAATTAATTTGATTTTTAGGGCTTTAATTAGCATTTAAAAATTAATATTTAATTAATTAAAAGGTTTGAAAAAGTTTTGATCATTGGTAAACTCTTAGTTTATTTATTTTGATTCTTGGTAATTTTTTGGGAATTTTAGAATTTATTTTATTTTAGCCCTTTTTACGGTTTTACGTTTAGTCGTTGTAGTAATTAATTTCACGTCTGCGTCATTCTATTTTCTCATCCCCTTCTTTTAAATATTAATCTCAAACCAATTACGAATTATTCACACACATATACCTCCTTGGGAAACGAACTTCATCGGGTCATTAACACTTGATTTTCCTAAATCATTTTTTTAATACTTACCGCTTTTACGCCTTTTTTCTAAAAGGTGTATTTTTACCACAATCAAACTTCCTGACAGGATTTCGCGGGTAAACCCGTTCTCTTTATTCGACCGTCCAAAGCTGACTGCGAACATAAAGAGTGAATCATTTGGATAAAAAATCCTTATGATTGAAGCCGTCAATTGATGAAACCTGGAACAAGTGAATTTCAATTAAGATATTCACCATCGTTGCTTTCCAGTTGTCACAAACTTAATTCAAATAGAATCTTGCTTTTCACCTACCAAGTGCTGTTTGATGTTAACACTAGAAGGACTTCCACTCGTCACTGTGAACACTAAAGAGTGTCACTATGAGTGTTCTGGCAAGATCATACGATAATGCGTAGAGGCCTGGAACGAGTTTAAGTTCAATTAAGAATTAAACTACTGTTTCTTTCCAGTTTTCACAAGATTGGTTCTTAAAGAACCGCACGTGTCACCTACCATGAGCTTGTTTGATGTTGGCTCAAGCAGGATTTCCATCTTCATTGTAATACTTACGTATCACTCGGATGTTCTGGCAATATTACAAGAATACTGCGTAGGACTCATAAAGATCTCTTACTTTTCACAGTGTGTGAAGAAGCAGCAATAAATGGAAAGTGTCCTAATGAGACTTTTGATGATCTCGTGGCTCTAGACTCGATAGTGCGTTTTGATTTAGTGAGCGATGGCTGGAGAGGAGTGCCACCTATTCAATATCAGTCTATTCGGAGTGAATAAACCAATAGATAACTTGTTGATCTCCGTGTGATTAAAACAAATATCTTTTGAGAGATATTTGAGTTAGCTGGGGAGGGTTGTGCATTGCATCACTGGGTCCATGATGTCTTTATCGAGAATCATTAAAAAATGATCTCAATAGCATATGTATTGACCCGGTTTCTGCCTAAAGTTGTAAGGAGGGCTTCTTTCTTTACACCCTTTATCTTTACAATTCTTTTTCATTCTTCAACCCCTTCAATGCTTACCAATACGTCATCACTAGCACCTTGTTGTGATTGTTCCAGTGCTAGCTTAAGTACTTGGTCTGCATTCAGCTACGTTCACAATCATTCTCCATCTTTCCTAGGACTTCTAGTTCTATCTAGGGAATTGTCCTTGGGAAGATTCCATCGGTTCTGATGAATCATTGGACTAATACCTATACCTACCACCCTTTTGTCACCACATTCGTCATGAATTAAGTGTGTTTTGGGTAAGTATTGTCACCATGAAAAAATCCTTGAAAAATCACTTTAAAGCACTTGTGATATTATAATCAAAGTTTTTGTGCCTTAAGTGTTTTGATCACCAAAAACGCTCCCCCTTAACATGTGCATTACACATATTAAGTTGGTTTATCTTTTAAGCCTTTTTCATTATTTAGCCAAGTATCATTAAGTCTCCTTAATCCCATTTTCTCACCTTTCCAAAATGTTAACCATCAATATTTTGGATATTAATGGATTAACCTGTCTTTGGGTAATAAAATGAAATTAGATGTTGGCCAAAGAACATATTAATTCTCCCCCTCAAATTAATGAGGGTTAGTTGTAGTGCTTGAGTATGATAGATTTTGAAAGATTTAGAATCTCGTGAGAAATTCTTGAAACATTTTCATACTTTCACACTACAACAAGCCACAAAAGCACAATATTTACAATATTAACATATTCATAAATTAACCAATATGGAATAGACCCATTAGATGGATCGGTCCACAAGCCTGTGATGTGCTCCATATGGTTTACCCCCCACGAATCGTTCGATGCTGCGGATCAACCGTCGATCCCTTAACTTCTCCTCAATCATCTGGATGGTGTGGTTGGCACTCTTCTTAAATCGGCCTACCCATCTATACTTTACCTCTGGAAGACCTTGACCTGAGTTGAGCATCAACAGCTTGTCACGTACATGCTTGAGAGTACCATCGCTGAACTTGTGCAGTTCTGAAAGTCGCATGTATTGCATGACCTCTTCTTCATTCAGGTAAAATATGTCCATCTCTGGTTGGAGTGTACCCATGTATGGTTCCTTAGCTTGATGAAAGCGAGTCATCGGTGTTGTGTGAGGTCGTTCTAGATTTAGCCTGGGTTGATAAGTCTCTACCCCAAGTTGTAAGTCTTCAACCCTTTGCTTGATCACAATTCTATGAGTGAATTGGCGAATGTTGGAGCTTAGGGCAATGACTTCATCGGGGTCTAAGTGAGGGACCTTGCCTTGAGCCAAGAGGAGTAGAAAATCTTCAATATCTTCAAGTCGTAGGAATTGAAGATCCCCTTCACTGACACTATTAGTCTTACCGTCTTCTCGCTTGAATCCGATATCTTTCAAATATGAATATCCGAATATATGTTGAAAGTTAACTCCCTGTATGCTTGAGATTCGACGGGTTGCAATTATAGGTGTACCTTGCTTGGTGTGATTATAGAAGTAGTAAGCCGACCTCTTGTTGCCCCGCCAATGTGAGATGCCTAATTCCGCATATTGATCATATTCTTTGACAAGCTCTTTGCTCCATAGGTCTGGAACTTTATCTTCAATCCAAGGGATATCCTCCAAATTTACTGCTTTGCCAATTGTAAATGATGTAGCATACTTGTCTGCGCCGTTTTCTAAGAAATCTAGATCACGGTTGGTAAAGTATTGCATTGGCAAGTGCTTGGCTGCTGCAATAACTGAGGGTGTTAGTGGAAGAAGAGTTGGAGCTTTTTCACCTGATGCAGTTGATTTGATTGCTTTCATAAGCTCATTGAAATGATATTCTCCCTCAGTTTTGGCAATCTTCATGGAAGCCCAAAAGTTCTTGTCTTTGATCGTTGTTTGAAGTGTATTTGTATTAATGCTAAGCACTCCATATTTATCCATCAAGAATCTAGAGAAGTCGATTGGATTATTGAGGAATTGTGTGAAATCCGCCTTTTCACTGTCAGAAATTGTACGTGCGGTTGCTGCCTGTGTAAGCCATGGTTGCACTAGAACCGTCTCATCAATAGTGAACGTATCAGCAAACTCAGGATCTGGTTGAGTTAAATCGTCAATATCGATATAGATGTAGTGCTGAGGTGGAGAGTTATGTATCACAGATGGTATCAGTTCGTCTTCTTGCATAGGTTTGTGTTCTACAGGTGTTGTTGAAGAGACATTAGTAAGAACCGGTGCAGTAAACATACCTGTTTCTGTTTCTGTGTGATGTTGAACAGGAGTAGGCGGTGGAGAGTGATGTTCCACAGACGGTGATGGTTCGTCTTCAATCATTGGTTCGTCTTGTACCAGTGGCACTACAGGATCTTATTTTGATACACTAGTAAGAACTAGTTCAGATGACTTACATGTGGTGTTGTCAGTGGTTTCACCATGCTCGTCAGTGGTGATGTTTTCACTCTCATCTTGTTTATCGCCAACTTTTTCTTTTGAACGTGCATCACTTTCTTCCTCTTCCTCATCACCGTCCTTGGATTCTTCAGATTCTTCACCATTGGTACCATTACCTTCATCCTTATCACCATCCCCTTTCTCCTTATCCTTACCATTCCCATTACCGTCATCCGCATCAGTATCGTCATCCTCGTCTTCCCCGTCATCCTCATCCTCATCCTCCTCATCGTCCTCATCTTCATCATCATCCTCATCCTCGTCATCATCCTCATCCTCTTCTTCTTCATTCTTATCAGAATGTTCTTTCTCCTCCTCATTCTCTTCCTCTTCTTCCTCATTTTCTGCCTCGTCATCATTTTCAGGCTCCTAACGTTTCCTTTTCTTGGAAGATTGGGGAACTTAAGTGTCTTCTAATGGTGATGTGTTGGAAGCTTCCATTATGACCTTACCAAGAGCTCTTTGCAATTCGTGTTGAGCTTTTGTTATTGGTGACTCACTATTAGTTAATCGAGCCTCCAAAGTATGCATTAACTGTAAGTTAGTAAGGTCATTCGTGAATAATGCTGGAAGCTCTTGATGTACACATGACCTAACTTCACGCTGAATGATGTTAGTCATGGAATCATTGATGGAATTGAGGAATGCAGCATTTTCTTTGTCATGTGCTTCCTTTTCAACAAGAAACTATTTGTGTTGCGTTTGAAGTCTTAAGACATTTATGTATGTTTCTTGAAGTTTGGAGTCATCACGTTTATGTGCTCTGTCTGAACGTGAAATATTAGGAGTTATCCTTCCCTTCAGTAACTCAATCTGTTTTGCCTGTTCTTTCAATTGTTTTTGGAGGTGCTGAATGAGTGGATCATTGATTGTAAGAAATGGATAGGAAGTTGATGGTACTTGTTGTACTGTTGGTGGTGATGGAGGAGTTACCACAATTATTGAAGAAGTTGTGGATTGGATGGTGGTTTGTACGAGTTGTTCGAAGATAGGTGGCGATGTTGGTACAATCACTGGGGCAGTGGTTGGTACAGGATGATCGACAATCGGCGGAGGCGTTGGTGTAATTACTTGGGTGGTGGTTAGTACAGGTTGATGGATGACCGGTGGCGGCGTAGGTGTAATTACATGGATGGTGGTTGATACAGGTTGATGGATGACCGGTGGCGGCGTTGTTGTAATTACTTGGATGGTGGTTGATACAGGTTGATGGATGACCGGTGGCGGCGTTGGTGTAATTACTTGGATGGTGGTTGGTACAAGTTTAATGGTTTCGATTGTAGGTTCAATCTAGGGGACGGTTGTCACAACAGTGCTGAAGACCGGTGGTGGAGGGGGTATTTGTTGTTGGATAGGAAACATCGTCAGATGAGCATCGTCTGCTGCTATCATTGTTGAAGGAGTTGGAAGTGGTTTGCTAAGGTTGACGTCCTTGTATAGGATTGTTTCCATATCTTCTCCACCTTCTAAATTTTGGTCTTCAAAATCATAGTTGAAATAATCATCTACGTTTTCATCATCTTGGTTTGTTGGGTCTGTGATTCCTTCCTCTAGTCTGAGATCTTGTTCTTCTTCATCGTTTGAGTCGTCTGGATCTCCAAAAGCTTCCAGTGCTAATTCTGTAGGAGTTTTTAATCTAGAACCATTACCGGTTTTCTGTGCCTCCGTCCTACTTAACTTACGTGCTATTCGCATATGTTTTTCTTCGGACATTAGTACTGAAGGATCTTGTTCATCTGCATCTTCATCACGTAGTTGCTCTTTCCCTTTAGCTTTACCTTTGGTTTGGGGCGCGGAGGTATTTTGGCATTTGACAACAGTCTTTTTCCTTTTACCCTTTTGCTTTTCGGATGGATCTGCGTTAGCTTTTTTAAATTGTGTTTCGATATCCAGGAGCATTTGTTTGTAAGGTTCACTGTCCTTGATCCCGTCATTGATCATTGTGTATGGCACTAAAGCTAGATGCAGTGAGTACTTAGTAGAATGTTTGTCGTCACCTATCTGATCCAACACATGGTCATCATCTGATGTATGGTAGAAGAAGTTTCCACGCTTGTCAATAGAAGGAACACTCTTCATGAATTGGTTGATGATAAGTTTTGTGAACCTTGGAAACGGAAGATGCAGTGATTTCTTCTTGGTATCGATGAATTGGTAGCAAAATTCTTCCCAAAGAAGTAGAGCATAATCTACTTTAGATGCAGTGTATAGGCCCCAAAGTACATAAGCCTGAGGTGGTCTCATTTGGTCAAAACCACGAGCCTTTGAAGTGAGGCACCTGGTTATGATGGTGACGAGTGCTTTCCATGGTTGACCAACGCGTGAAGTGGAAAACTGAGATAGATTTTGAATGTTACCCTCATAGTTTAGAGCTCTAATTACTCGAAGCACTTCATCTGTGTTTGGATTGGGCACAAACTTTTCTCTTTTTGCTAATTTGGGAAACTTAAACAATTTCCTGAATTGAGTTAAATCAAGAGTAAAATTTTGCCTGTTGATTTTGAAAGTGATAGATATCTTAGATACTCGCTTTGCCGCGGTGATCGATGCTGTGGCCCAAAATTCATGAATGTAGATTTCGGGAACTGATGCAGTAGCTCTAAGGGCATCTTTTATAGGTGACATGTCAAGAATGTCCATTGCAACTTTGAAAGCTGCCATGTTTGGATCAAAATCGTCTCTCAAACGAAAGTTTTTCTCTGCAAGTTGTAGTCGGTTACTAAGTGGTACTAATAAGAGGTCTGATTTTTGTTGTTGTTCTTTGGTGATTGACATGGTTCCTGCTGAAGATAACACAGACACAATTGATATATACAAACATATACATCATATACCCATGAAAATACATAAGATAGCATAACAAATGTCATCATGTAAACCACAATAAGATCATACAGACAATGTTCAAAGGAAGTACAATCATACAATCCGATACAGAAAACCTAAAGGCATGGTGGTGAAACAAAGACATGTTATTCTAGGACCCCAACAACCTAGCTTTAGTTACATGAAGATTTAGGTTTACTGGTTGTCATAACCACTACTTCAGTGGGAGAACAAGAGTACATCCGACTACGAGGTTCCACAATCACTTCCGTAGGCCTAGGCATTACTACAACCTCAGTAGGTATTGGCAAAACCTCAACCTCAATAGGTGTTCGCAAAACCTCAACCTCAGTAGGTGGTCGCAAAACCTCAACCTCATTAGGTGGTCGCAAAACCTCAATCTCAGTAGGTGGTCGCAAAACCTCAACCTCAGTAGGTTTAAACTCAGCGATTGCTTCCATTGCCTGAGAACAAAACACAATATATGGAGTAAATAATTTTATCTCTTTCGTTTACAGAAATATCAACTTATAAAAATAAGATAAATTTTTGTAATAAGAAACCTTTTAAGTATTCTTATGAGAAAAAATTAACTACGTCCAATCAAAATTGTGTTCGTTATAGAAGCTCTAATTCTAAGTCAAATGCATAGTGTAAAAGCATACTAACTTAAGGTGATGACAAACAAAATTGTATTCAACACACAATATTTTTTTGTAATTTTTTGTTTTAACACTCGTGTCCATCCATAACTTTTCATTTGCACAAACAAAAAACAGTTGGAATAACAACCACTTACTGGACATTTATAGATCTCTAAATGATGCGTCTCAACCCTTATATAGGGATATCCGTCCTTAATAAAATGATCTTCTATTTCTTGTTTTGGTTATGTATATCATCAACAAAAAAAATATATGTTAATTCGAACGACAAGATTGTTACCCGCCTCGATATAAACTCGGCTTCTTCGACAGAAACATCGATGTTCTCCTCAAATCGTCGCTGTCGCGGTCCAGATCCATTATTTCAACAACAAAGACGAAACAATATGTATTATTATTCATCTTTTAGAATCAAATGCATGACTTTGATGGCGGTTCGATCTCTAAAAATGAATGCGAATGTTTGTGGCACCATCTTCGAATAAAAATGAGATAACAATGATTGATTGTTGTATAATATGATTGAGGGAAAAAAAAGAATACCAGATCTTTATGTTTTAAGAAATTCTAGATCTTAAAAATTAAATGAGTTGTCTTTTTGATGAGAAATTGGGTTGCGACACGCTGTGTTTTTTCAATGAATGTTTGTGGCGGCTGGAAATAACAAATTTTTTTACCAGATCTTCGACGGAAAAATTAATTGATTGATCGATCTTGGGAGAAGAGGCTGTTGATTTTTGGGTGAGTTTACGAGGTTAGAGAAATACATAGTTGTAAAAAATAGAATATGTTCATGGTACGTTTGTAGCATATTTTTAGGAAGAGAAAATACCTTAATTGCCCTTCAGACTTTTATTTAATTCATAAACAACACCTCGTTTTTTTGTTAGATTGCATTTTCTGCAGTTTATATATTAACCTTTGATCAAAGTCATCCAAAGGTCTATATTCATTTTAATAGTTCTGTAGAGTTCTACGCTTTAAATTGGTTCTGCATATAACTCTTATATATATACATATATATATATATATATATATATATATATATATATATATATATATATATATATATATATATATATATATATATATATATATATATATATATATATATATATATATATATATATATATATATATATATATATATATATATATATATATATATATATATATATATATATATATATATATATATATATATATATATATATATATATATATATATATATATATATATATATATATATATATATATATATATATATATATATATATATATATATATATATATATATATATAATATATATATATATATATATATATATATATATATATATACGTATATATATATATGTATATATACGTAAATGCTTCAAAAAGAAAAAATGAATTACAAATGATGCATTAAATATAAAATTATAAAAATAACACGTGTAATTCATTAAAGGGTTTCTATAAAATGCTTCAAAAAGAAAATAGGAATTACAAATGATGCCTTAAATACAAAATTCTATAAAAATATATAAGGAATGATGGTGAAACAATGTCTTAAATACAAACTTCTATAAAAATGAGACATGTTATTCATTAAATGGTTTCCGTAAAATGCTTCAAAAAGAAAATAGGAATTACAAATAATGACTTAAATATAAGATTCTATAAAAATGACATATGTAATTCATTAAAGATTTTTCATAAAATGCTTCAAAAAGAAAATATGAATTATAAATGATTCACAATAGTTTGACTTACTAAAATGGAAATATTTTTAGATATTCGGACTGTCAAGTTTTGGATTAGGCTATATACTGTTGATATATTATACACGTGACAAAAAATAATACCAAGAACGAGCTTTTTAGGCTTACTTTTGCTATAATACACTTTACCACAAAACTTACAAAACAAAATAATTTCTAAAAAATATTTAACTATAATATTTTTGCTAACAAAAAAACTTAACAATAATATAAATTTCAAAACAAAATTAATGTAAAAAAGTTATTCATAACATTAACATATAAAAGATTTATTACCTCATAAAATTCAAAAATACATAAAATATTTATACAATATTATTAAAATCCTAAAAAATTTTAATGTAACAAAACTTATTCATAACGTTAACCTATGCAAATTCAATTAACTCATAATATTCTTAAATAAATAAAATATCTTAAACAACGTTATTTTTGTTCATTCTATGCTACATTTTAAAAATATTAATGTCATAACTAACACTACATATATTAAACTTCTAATAGAAACACACATAACTTCAGTTTTCATTAAAAATATATACTTAAAGCTAGCCCGTCCACCGGACGGGTCTAAAGGCTAGTATATATATATATATATATATATATATATATATATATATATATATATATATATATATATATATATATATATATATATATATATATATACGTATATATATATATATATATACGTATATATATATATATATATATATACGTATATATATATACGTATATATATATATACGTATATATATATATATATATGTATACGTATATATATATATATATATATATATATATATATATATATATATATATATATATATATATATATATATATATATATATATATATATATATATATATATATATATATATATATATATATATATATATATATATATATATATATATATATATATATATATATATATATATATATAGTATATATATATATATATATATATATATATATATATATATATATATATATATATATATATATATATATA
>JANFOE010002742.1:0-50000 GCA_025667525.1 Glebionis coronaria
TTTTTTGGAGATTCAGATTACACAAAGGCACCCAAATGATCTTTGGATCAAAAGGAGTCAAGAACAATCAAAATAACACAATCACAAACACCCAATTGATACAGTTTAATCAATCAATCACCAGACATGATACAGACATGAACACTTAAGCAGTTGAGCACAAATAAGCAGTTTTAGCAATAATCAGCCATCCAAATTCAACCAAATGCATAAACAAGCTATTATAAACTCCAATAAGCAAGTCTAAGCAGGTTTCATGCAATGGTTCAAAGAATTAAGCAAGATTCAAGCCAATGAATGTTACTGATGACCACTAACACATGCAGTTTTCTACTTTGCTGATGTATTTGACACTTAAGCCAGATTCAACACCTCAAATCTTTCAAACAGGTTACAATAACTTTGTTTAAACCACTTTTAGCCCTAAGCATGCATACACACTAAGTGTTCCCAAAATCCTAGGTCAAAACAGGCAGTAACAAAGATTATATAGCAGATTGTTTGATTCAAGGCTTCAAACCCAAAAACTTGCAGTAAAACACTCTGAACCAAGCATATATCAGATACCAAGCATAAACAACACAATCCAACAACACAATATCAAGTTGCAATCACAAACAGGTTGACCCAAACACCCCTTTATCTTTTCAAATCCAAATTTTTCAAAGTAAAAATGAGATTTAAGACTACCCAAGCATCAATTAACACAATAACAAGTAAGATTAACAGATTCAAGCAGATTTAAGCCACAAAATTCACAAAATCTAAAGCAACACTCAAATATCACAAAAATCCAAAGTATTATCAGATTTTGGGATTAAGGGTGTGTACCTCATGGATGTACATCCACACCCACGGATTTTGAGCTTATGTGCTAGCAAGAACAAGCACAAGCTTACACAATAAAGCCTGCTAAGAATCAACAAAGTTAGAAGCACAAGTATAAAAAATCAGAAACTTGAAAGATCTTGATTGATGCAACTTGTTACCCCACACTTGATTATCCCCAAGTTATAAGCCTCACCACACCTTAATCAACTCAATTAGGATGCTATGATCAGCCCTATAACCCAAGAATTCCAAGATAGAAACAAGAACTTAGCAAAATATCAAGAAAATCAGAAAATGTGCAAAATTTTGCACACTCCGCTTTTGAAAACATGTTTTAAACTTCAAATTCAGTAAGCAATAAACATAAACAAGCAGAAATAAGATGGCACTTGGTCTTTCTTCAAAACACTTAACTCAAATTCATTAAACTGAAAAGGGATTTACAAGTGCTTGAACAAAGGAAAAACCAAAAGCAAACGTCTCAGTGAGACCCTATGGCTTTATATATAGCCTTACAAGTGACTAAGGAAGCTGAAAAATAACATAAAACCCTAGTTCTGAAGTCCCAAAAATGCCCTTGAGAGCTTTGGTATTTTGTTGAATCATGTGATTGAATTTGGAGCCTTGCGGTAGCTGGCATGTAGAAAGTTGATCAAAGGGCTCCAAATGAGCTTAACTTCAAAGCTAAGTTGTGGGACGTTGGATGACTGCCACTATTTTGGCATCTTCTTCAAAGGTTGAAAAGCAGGAGAAAACATGTGACCTTGTGCTGATGTGGCAAGCCTTTTGAAAGTGGGGTTAAGGTTATTAGTCCCTTAATCTTAAATCTGGAAGAGATTAAGGGCTAATTTCAAGTGTTAAGAAAATACCCAATTTTCATAAGAACACCAAGAACACCTCATTTGATCTGTTTTTATGTTCAAACAAGTTGTTAGGCGCCATAATCTTTATTTAAATAAAGATTAGTTAATACGGTGTGAGTGGGATGTGATGTGGCACCAGGGAGAGAGTTGATTGGTGGAGAGAGTGAGTGGGGCACGTGTCACCCTACCACTGGTCTAGGTTACTATGTTGTCTGCCAGCTTTACACCCCCATCTTTCAGATACTTGTCATTTGCATTCCAAATTCTATCAACGCCTAATCTAGCTTTGTCAACTTTTGCCTTTTTACATTTTTGGCCCAAAAACTTTTACAAAGTAAATTCAGGGGTACTTCTTGCCAATTTGTGATTTTTGAGGGACTGTTTTGGCAATTTCTTGATGGATAATGGTCTTGACTTGTATGTTGAGCATTTTGGAGGACTGAATTTTCCAAGTCTTGTTTGATGAAGGACCATTCTTGCCAAATGTTGAAAGTCAAGGGTCCTTTTTGTAATTTTGGGATTTTCAAAGGACCAAACTTGTAATTTCTTGTACTTTGAAGGACATCATGATGTATTTGACTTTGTGGAGGATATTGGTTGACAATTAGCTTTGTTGAGGGGCTAAACTTGCCAATTGTTCAAAGTGGAGGGCCATTTTTGCAATTTTGACAAACTTTAGGGACCAAACATGTAATTATGAAGATACAAGGGTATAAAGTGTCAATTCTTCCATATTGGAGGACCCTTCTTCATAATTCTTCAAATCTTCAAGGTTTGATCTTGGGAAAGTCTTCATTAGGGCTTGGTTCGTTGTGCGGCTTCGTTTCCCGTGTTCATTTTTGTATGATTCTTGTGATCTTTTGTCATTTTCTCAATATCCGTACCTAAAATACACAAGCAACAAACACAAGCATATATATGGGTATTTTGATGATATTTAATGCATTCTAAGCCCTATTTGGAAGATGAGACTATGTATAAAAGCAGTCTCATCACTCCCCCATACTAAACCATTGTCGTGCCCTCACGCAATGCTAGAATAAAGTATCGTAGCACCTCCAAAATTCATTTTTATTCACTTTATTGAATGATAAACTAGCTATACTACTATTGCTACTTCTACTTGCGTTTTAGACATAATGTATGATTTTCATCGCAAAATGGGACGTTTAGGTTCATAGAATAAGAACACGTGAATGCTTCGTTAGAAATAATTTCATCGTCCTCGATTTTCACCCCAATTCCATGCCAAGCGTGCAACGAGATCATTGTCATTATAAGTTAGTAATGCTAACACTACTCATATGCCCTAATCACGTACTTATCCTCCCATTATTCCTAAGTTGTATCTCTTATATTTTATATTGTCTTGAATGTTTCACGAGGATACATTGTTTGACTTATGCGATAATAGAGTTTTAGGTCTAAAAATAGAGTCCTAACGGTGTAACTAAGACCATCAAATCAATAACCCCTCCTAATAGACAACGATGTCAAAAAATTAAGTCAACAAGAAGGATCGATAAACACGGTTTTATAACGGTTTTGAACATGAGACTTATTACCAAGACTTTTATACGCCCCCTAACGGAAGGGCCTTATTATCTTAGGTTTACCTCCATCTTTTATTCAACTTCACCATGAAGCTTTTATTATGACTTTGGTCTTGCCTTGCCTTTTATTATCCGCCTCATCGGTGGTTTTATTAGCCAAAGACGTATATCCTCACGCTAAGGCGAATTTTGGATCTTTAAAGCTTCGAAGATTAAGGTTTGATTCACTTTCAATTTTGCATAGATTTTTCGGCCTTGTGGGGCTTCAAATTGTTTGCTTGATTTAGGTGAGCACTTGAAATCTTATTATTGGGTGAAGCTTTTGATTATTCGGGTGTCAATACTTCAAAACCGTGACGCTGGCGATACCTTAATGTCTTCCCAATTTAATTACACGGAAGCTACTAGAAAAGACTAGAAACCCAACAATCCTAACTAAACCGCTAAGTCAATATTTATTAAGCAAAAAATATTTACATGCGAAGGGAGAATAAGCAAACAACGAGAACACATGAGTTTTTGAAAGAATACGAGTACTCTACGTTTAGCATAGTAACTTATAATTAACCCTATCATTTCTCGTCCTCATTTAAGAGACTTAGCCTAATGTGTAGTTAAGGAATCAAAGCTAAGTGCTCAACACGCACGGTCGAGTCAAAAATTACTCTTATTCTCGCCATCGGAAAACCTACATTCGTGTCTTCAAACACTTATAAAACAAGAGAAAAATTTTAAAATTTGGCCATTTTTAGCCTTATTTTGCAACAAAACGATAAACAAAAAGATAAACTTTGGAAAGCGTGAAGGTTTGGCAAGGCAAGTATCTATTCACCCCCCCCATACTAAAGTTAAACATTGTCCTCAATGTTTCGTGTCTAGGGGTGCAAACACCCCCATACTAGAGACGTAGTCGAATGCATAATCTAGCATGGAAAGGGTGTAACCAATAAGTAATAGTCGTTTATGAAGTGTGTTATAAACCTAAGGTTAGAACATCAAAAGGATATATCATGGATATTGAGAAAGTCCTCAAAGCAAACGATCGAGTGCTCCCATAAAACGAACACGAGGGGCTCCAATCGTGAAGATCATGATCATCTAAAGTCCACAATTCACAAACAACCACGGAACAAAGGTTGGAAGGGCACAAATCCCCACACGTTAACTACATTAGAAAGCGATAATATGTACATAGGATAAGCATGGGACTCCCCCACGAGGCTCCTCGTTTTTTATTACCGAGTCATGAGCTCGACTCGATCCCCTCAATACTAATTATCATTGGGGAAAGTGACTTGGTCGAGGTAGTTCAAGGATGAAACTTCCCCGCCAAAGTAGTGCTTCAACCTATGTCCATTCACCTTGAAGTTAGGACCATCATCTTGAGCTAGCTCGATGGTCCCATACGGAAACACTTGAGTCACGGTGAATGGACCGGACCAACGGGATTTCAACTTACCGGAAAAGATTTTCAATCGAGAATTAAAAAGCAAAACTTGATCCCCAATGTTAAAAAACGGGTTTTTAATTTTAGAATCATGCAACTTTTTAGTTTTTTCTTTGTAAATCAATGAATTTTCATAAGCATTGTCCCTCAATTCATTTAATTCATTTAATTGCATTTTCTGGTGTTTTCCCGCGGTCTCCATATCATCATTGCAATGCTTTAGGGCCCAATAAGCCTTGTGTTCTAACTCGATAGGCAAATGACAATTCTTTCCATACACAAGCTTATAGGGAGTGCACCCAATGGGTGTCTTATGAGCGGTCCTAAAGGCCCATAAAGCATCGTCCAACTTATCCGACCACAATTGTCGGTTTTCCCCAACGGATCTCTCCAAGATCCTCTTCAAAGCTCGGTTTGAAACCTCGACTTGCCCACTCGTTTGTGGGTGATAAGCCGTAGAAAGCCGATGTGTAACCCCATATTTCCTTAGGACCCTTTCAAATTGGTCGTTAACAAAATGGGTTCCACGATCGCTTATGATCGCACGAGGGGTTCCAAACCGAGAAAACAAGCTTTTCAAGAACTTGACTACCACACGAGCATCATTGGTGGGCAAAGCCATAGCTTCCACCCACTTAGATAGGTAGTCAACCGCAACAAGGATGTACTTATTACCACGAGATGATGGGAACGGCCCCATAAAGTCTATACCCCAAACGTCAAAGATCTCACACACTTGGATGATATTTTGTGGCATTTCATCTTTTTGTGAGGTTTTTCCTTGTCGTTGGCATGCATCACACGACTTCACAAGATCTTGTGCATCTCGGTAAATAGTAGGCCAAAAGAAGCCAGCATCAAACACCTTCTTAGCCGTGAGATTAGCACCGTGGTGACCACCCGTGGGTCCCTCGTGACAAGGTCTAAGGATGTTAGAAGCTTCGGTGCCAAATACACAACGTCGGATGATTTGATCCACACAAGTTCGAAACAAGTAAGGGTCGTTCCAAAAGTAGAACTTGACGTCACGAAAGAATTTTCGTTTTTCTTGAGTCGTCATACCCTTAATGATGAAGTTACCCGCATGGTAATTTGCAAAATCCGCAAACCATGGGGTGGAAGAATCAAGATTAGAATTCACTACACCAAGTGTCTCGAGCGGAAATGTTTCGGTGATTTCCTTGGGCTCGTAAACACTTTGGTGAGGATCTTCCAAACGAGAAAGATGATCGGCCGCTAGATTCTCGGCTCCTTTTTTCTCAACGATTTTGTGATCAAATTCTTGAAGGAGGAGAATCCAACGAAGTAATCTAGGCTTAGCATCTTGCTTTGCCATGAGATACTTGATAGCCGAATGATCCGTATACACTATGCATTTGGCTAAGACGAGATAAGGTCGGAACTTCTCAAATGCATACACCACGGCAAGGAACTCCTTTTCCGTTGTAGTGTATTTTAGTTGAGCCTCGGTCATCGTCTTGCTAGCATAGTGAATAGGCAAGAAGTGCTTATCATGACGTTGCCCCAAAACGGACCCAATAGCGTAATCACTAGCATCACACATAAGCTCAAAGGGGAGGTTCCAACTGGGAGCAACAAGAATGGGAGCTTCGGTAAGTTTCCTCTTAAGGATTTCAAAGGCTCGTACACAATCTTCGTCAAAGACAAAACGTGCCTCTTTTTCAAGAAGATGTGTAATGGGTCGAGAGATCTTTGAAAAATCCTTGATGAATCGACGATAAAAGCCCGCGTGGCCTAGGAAACTCCTAACTCCCTTAACGGTTTTGGGATGAGGTAATTTGGCGATGACGTCTACCTTAGCTTGATCTACCTCAATCCCCGCTTTCGAGCCCTAAGACGATTCCACTCTTAACCATAAAATGACACTTTTCCCAATTGAGCACAAGGTTGGTTTCCTCATAATGTTTCAACATTCTTTCAAGGTTCCACAACACGAAGTGAACAAATTACCAAACACGGAAAAGTCATCCATTAAGACTTCGATCGTCTTCTCGATCATATCATGAAAAATAGCCATCATGCACCTTTGAAAGGTTCCCGGTGCATTGCAAAGTCCGAATGGCATTCTACGATAGGCAAACGTTCCATATGGACACGTAAACGTAGTTTTTTCTTGATCACGAGGATCGATGGGAATATGGAAGTAACCGGAAAAACCATCTAAAAAGCAATAGAAATCGTTTCCCGCAAGACGCTCCAACATTTGGTCCATGAAGGGCAAGGGAAAATGGTCTTTTCGAGTGGCTTCATTCAACTTACGATAGTCAATGCACACTCTCCATCCGGTCACGAGTCTAGTGGGAATCAACTCGTTGGCATCGTTTGGCACAACGGTCATCCCTCCCTTTTTAGGGACACAATGAATAGGACTCACCCAAGGGCTATCAGAAATAGGGTAAATCATTCCCGCGTCAAGGAGTTTAAGGACTACCTTTTTGATGACGTCGTGAATTTTGGGGTTCACCCTTCTTTGACTTTGGATTGCGGGCTTGTAATCCTCCTCCATTAAGATTTTGTGGGTACAAAACTTGGGATCGATTCCCTTAATGTCGGATAACTTCCACGTAATTGCCCCTTTGTGATCCTTTAGAATATCGACAAGTGCGGTTTTTTCATCATTCGAAAGCTCCTTCGCAATAATAACCGGCAACTTTTCGTCCTCCTCCAAATTGACATATTCGAGGTGAGGAGGTAAATCTTTCAACTCGAGGATAGGTGGTTCCTCAAGTGAAGATTTGGGCTCGATACTCATAACCTCCTCGGGTGGAGGCAATGGGAAATCGTTGAGAAAATCCTTGATAATAGAGAACTCCTCATCGTTGTCGAGGTCTTCGTCACAAGTACGTGGAACATCGAATTCTTCCAACGTAAAACCACCACCTTCAAATGGAGTGAAGGTTGGTGTCGAATTATCAAGAATTAGATCTAACATAGTGGGATTGCCACTAGTTTCTTCATCACCAAAACCTAGAACTTCTTGTGAAAATTCCTCGCAAACCACGTCAATCATATCAACGAGGTTTATGGTTGCAACGGAATAAACATGAGAAATTTGAGAGTTTTGAGTTGCGTTTATAACAAGTTCCTCGTCGTTGAAATGTAAGGTGATCTTTCTAGCATGAACATCGATCAAAGCCATAGACGTATCTAAAAACGAACGACCTAAAATGAGAGGAACTTGAGGATCCGTGGGGATATCAACAACGATAAAGTCTACGGGATAGTAGAACTTCCCCACTTTCACAAAAACGTCTTCCGCCAAACCACATGCGGGACTCGTGGAATGGTCGGCCAACTCGATAGACATTAGTGAAGGAGTAAGATTAGGAAGATTGAGCGACTTGAAGATTGCAAGTGGCATCAAGTTAATGCTAGCACCAAGATCGGCCAAGGCGAAGCATTCCTCCATATCTTGGATTGCACAAGGGATCAAAAATTTACCGGGATAACCGACTTTTTGAGGTATGCTATTAAGATAAACCGACGAACAACTAGACAATTGGTGCAATTTCTCCTTGTTGTTCAACATACTCTTAAAGTTAGCGGCAAATCGAGGCATCATGACCAAGGCATCGGCGAAACTCACATTAAAGTGCAAATCACGAAACATTTTCATAAAAATCTCAAATTGATAATTGTCGCGCTCTTGACGTTTCTCCTTCCTAAGTCTCGATGGATAGGGCAAAGGTGGTGTGGGTTGAGGCATAGTAGGCATAGCCTTTGGAATCTCGGGTTCCAATGATGGTAAAGGGTCAACCGTAGGTGTGGCATGAGCGGTACTTCATGGGATTGGGACATGCTCCTTTTGGACCACCACCTCGGGTTCTTCCTCAATTGCCTCCTCCGTAGGAGCAATTTGTTGAGGAGTCGGTTCCTTAAGTGTCTTACCACTACGTGTGGTAATCACTTTCATCTCACCCTTAGGGTTGGATATGGTGTTGCTAGGAAGACTACTCGAAGACGGTTTACACATTATTGCCTCAAACATAGACGAGATTTTATCTTCAAAATTGGATTGCCTCAATACGGCCTCGGTTTGCCTTTTCTCGGCCTTAATCATCTCTTGTTTAATCTCATGTTTCCCTTGTTCCATTTTTTGTTGGTTTTGTTGCAACCTAGTGACATTTCCTTCCATCTTGTTGGTGTGGATTTTAAGTTCATTAGCTAACTCATTTTTCAACTCTTTCTTCAAGTCTTTCTTAAACTCGGATCTTAGGCTAATGATTTCTCTTTGAATATTGTCAAACCTAGCATCATTCCCACTAGCATATTCAACAAACTCACTTGGAAGATCTTTCAATGTTTGCAAACCTTTGTTGTTGTTTGGAAAATCATTTTTATTCTTGTTTGAAACTTGATTATTAGCCCCTTGATTCCCATAGTTTCCCTTGTTGTAATTGTTTTTGAAACCAACTTGATTGTTGCGATAGTTGTTGTTAGCATTTTGATTTGAACCAAAACCCGGTGGAGTCAATTGATTAGAGCGGGAAACTTGACCGTTTTGGTTGTAATTTCCCGTGGCCGCGAAGGCACTCGAAGTGTTACCACCGTTGGTAATGCACTCGGAGAAATCATGACCTCTACCACAATACATGCAAGAAACCTCAACCGCTTTAGCCGTAGCGGGAGCACTTTGTTCACCAACTTTAAACTCAATCAAAAGTCCTTTAAGCTTATCAAAAATCTTATTTTCCAAGTTCGCCTCAATTTGGCAAGCATCGATGGTAGTAGACAAAGAAGGTGAAGCCGAAGACGAAGCCTTACGAACACTAGACGTGCTACGAGGACTATACACCTTAGATCTATTTTCAATTATCACCAAAGCTTCCTCAACCGTTTTACACAAAAAATTACCACCCGCGGTGGCATTCAAATAATCCCTTTCATGATCATTAAGTCCATTGTAAAACGTATCAATTTGATGCAAGTCGGAAAAACCGTGATGAGGACATTCATGTAACATTTCCTTAAACCTATTCCAAGCCGTTGAAAAACTTTCATTAAATTCTTGTGAAAATTTTGAAATCTCGTTTTTCAAATGCGTAGTCTTAGAGGGCGGAAAAAATTGGTTCACAAACATAGACACGAGATCCTTCCACGTCAATATAGAATTGGGTGGCTCTTTCTCTAACCAAATTTTAGCGGGCCCCGCTAAGGAATACGGAAAAAGCATCATCTTAATCGAGTCATTCGAGACATCCTTAAACTTGCAAGTGGCGGTAAGACGATTGAATTGGCGGATATGGTTGTTTTGGATCATCGACAACAAACCCGTTTTCACCTCAAAATTCTCCGCAAGGATAGCGGGAATCACAATAGCCTCTCCATAACCCTCGGTGGGTGCTTGAAGTAACTCCATCATAGTTCGATTCGCCATGGTTGGTGCTTCTCTTACAATGGGTTCGTCAATAGGAGACTCCTCACTAGAAAGATTGGGAGTGGGAGTTTTGTTCTTTCGTTTACGTGCACGTCTTGCTTGATTACGAGTTAGCATAAACGTCACGTACAACGAGGGGACAAGCAAAGAAGATTCTTTTTGGTGTTTTGTATTTTTTCAATTTTTTTGTGGTTTTTGATTGTATTAACCTTTTTTGGATTTGGGTGAATGTATTAAGTAGACACAAATCTACAAATCTCCTCCTTAATCAAATCTCTCGATTAAAGAAGCCTCAAGGAATGAAAACGATCACGTGAAGTGAACGTTCTCGATGAATTTAGAACGTTGGTGGAACACCAAAACGTTCAAGAGGGTTTAATCAATTGAAACCAAGAAAATATATATGATACTTAGTAATACTTTGGGCGGCAAAACCCTCGATTAGCTCTCAAAATCAAATACTCACAAGCAAGCGGGGAAACGAGGCGGCGCGAAGCACTTAAGAGCCTTTTTCCTTAGGATATATTTTATACTATCCGCCTTATACCCACCTTATAGTTTGTATTTTTCAAGATTGAGCTTCACGAAAGTATTTATCTATTTTTGCCTTTTTCTTTGGTTTGAGATTCGAATACAATGATTGGGTAATGACCTCCCAAGTCAAGGTTGTGATTTCTCACGTATTTGGAGTACTTGTGAATTTATTGTTCTACGTATACAATATAGTAATAGTATTCACACAAAAACCGAAAATCGATAATACGTATTAGTAGAGTGCTACTAATACAAATACTATTTATGGTTAGTATATAAAAACAAAAATGCCAAATCAAAACACAACACGCCTCCCTGGAAGCGGCGCCAAAATTATAGTTGATGTTTTTGTATACCCTTTAGGAAAAGAGCAACAAATAGGGTAAGCACGACGATTTAGGAAAACCGTGTGTAAATGACCCTAAAATGAGTTCGTTCTCAAGGAGGCTAGTGTGTTATGTGTGTAATGATTTGGATTAGATTTGTGATTATATTGTTGAGAAAGAAAAATAGAAATGAGATTAGAAGAGAATGACGGTTATGAAGACGGATTAAACTAAGTCGAAAAAGGTATACACGTAAAACCGTAAAAAGTACTAAAATAAAAATTTTACCCTAAAAATTCCTAAAAATTACCAAAAATCCACAATAATATTCTAAGAGTTTACAAAAAATCCAAACTTGCTAAAACCTTTTAATTAATTAGATAATGACTTTTTAATGCTAATTAAAGCCCTAAAAATCACAATTAATTATTAAAGAGTCCCAAACAAGATTTTAAAGTTTGTAAACCTCAAAAATACCCTAATTAAGCTAAAAAGCATTTATCAAAATTTTAAAACCACTAAAAACTATTTTTAAACAATTAAAAACTACTAAAATCAATTAAAACTTAAATTAATTCTAGAAAATAATTAAAAGACTCTAAAAATATTTGGAAAGTTGCAAAAAATCCTAATTAAGTGTTTAGAACCTAGGAAAAATATAAAAACTTAGAAAATCAGACTTTTAATTCTTAATAATAAAATAATATTAAAATAATATTAAAAATCCAAAAATCATAAAAAATTCTAAAAACTTGCAAACTAGCTTAATTTAACCTAAATAACTCAGAAATGAAAGTGAAATTACCAAAATACCCTTAATGGGCCTAGAAAATGGCCTAAACCCAAAACAGTAGCTTATTGGGCCAAATTTGGGCCCAATAACAAAAAGTGTTCAAAATAAGCCCAAAAAGCATAGGTTGACTCAAAATTTGATTTTAAACAACTTTTTCCAAAGCCCAAAAGCTTAAAGTGTGAAATAAGCTAGCTTATACCAAGCAACTTATTCTTAATGGGCTTTTTGGCCCATTAAGCTATAAGCCAATGCCATAAGCTAAAATTTGACACACAAGCTTCTTTTGACCTAAATAAGACTTCTGCAAAAAGAAATTTGAAATAAGCCCAAGGAATAAGCCTGAAAATGCAATAAGCAATCTACAGAAAACGACAAAATAGTCGTTTTTGAGTTCTAGGCCACCCCAAGTGCTAATTGAAGTTCCAAAAGCTTTGAAATGACTTAATTAAGCAAAATCAACAAAGAGTTTTCAAATAAGCTGACTCAATAAGCTGGAAAAAGCAAATAAGCACTTATGTAAAAGTCAAATAAGTTGGTTTTCTAGTAAAAAGTCAAAGTCAAAGTCCAATAAGCTCCAGTCTACTCAAATGGGTCAAATAATGAAGACCTATCACAAAAAATAAGTTGTTGCAAGTCTGGATAAGCTAGAATAGCTTATTGATAAGCTGAGTTCAAAATTACACTAGCAGGGGCTAGTTTTGGGTGTTGAGAAGTGGACACTTTTTCCACTGCTTGACTTGTTTGACTTTTTGTCTTTTGGTGACTTTTTTGGAGATTCAGATTACACAAAGGCACCCAAATGATCTTTGGATCAAAAGGAGTCAAGAACAATCAAAATAACACAATCACAAACACCCAATTGATACAGTTTAATCAATCAATCACCAGACATGATACAGACATGAACACTTAAGCAGTTGAGCACAAATAAGCAGTTTTAGCAATAATCAGCCAGCCAAATTCAACCAAATGCATACACAATCTATTATAAACTCCAATAAGCAAGTCTAAACAGGTTTCATGCAATGGTTCAAAGAATTAAGCAAGATTCAAGCCAATGAATGTTACTGATGAACACTAACACATGCAGTTTTCTACTTTGCTGATGTATTTGACACTTAAGCCAGATTCAACACCTCAAATCTTTCAAACAGGTTACAATAACTTTTTTTAAACCACTTTTAGCCCTAATCATGCATACACACTAAGTGTTCCCAAAATCCTAGGTCAAAACAGGCAGTAACAAAGATTATATAGCAGATTGTTTGATTCAAGGCTTCAAACCCAAAAACTTGCAGTAAAACACTCTCAACCAAGCATACATCAGATACCAAGCATAAACAACACAATCCAACAACACAATATCAAGTTGCAATCACAAACAGGTAGACCCAAACACCCCTTTATCTTTTCAAATCCAAATTTTTCAAAGTAAAAGTGAGATTTAAGACTACCCAAGCATCAATTAACACAATAACAAGTAAGATTAACAAATTCAAGCAGATTTAAGCCACAAAATTCACAAGATCTAAAGCAACACTCAAATATCACAAAAATCCAAAGTATTATCAGATTTTGGGATTAAGGGTGTGTACCTCATGGATGTACATCCACACCCACGGATTTTGAGCTTATGTGCTAGCAAGAACAAGCACAAGCTTCCACAATAAAGCCTGCTAAGAATCAACAAAGTTAGAAGCACAAGTATAAAAAATCAGAAACTTGAAAGATCTTGATTGATGCAACCTTGTTACCCCACACTTGATTATCCCCAAGTTATAAGCCTCACCACACCTTAATCAACTCAATTAGGATGCTATGATCAGCCCTATAACCCAAGAATTCCAAGATAGAAACAAGAACTTAGTAAAATATCAAGAAAATGAGAAAATGTGCAAACTTTTGCACACTCCTCTTTTGAAAACAGGTTTTAAACTTCAAATTCAGTAAGCAATAAACATAAACAAGCAGAAATAAGATGGCACTTGGTCTTTCTTCAAAACACTTAACTCAAATTCATTAAACTGAAAAAGGATTTACAAGTGCTTGAACAAAGGAAAAACCAAAAGCAAACGTCTCAATGAGACCCTATGGCTTTATATATAGCCTTACAAGTGACTAAGGAAGCTGAAAAATAACATAAACCCTAGTTGTGAAGTCCCAGAAATGCCCTTGAGAGCTTTGGCATTTTGTTGAATCATGTGACTGAATTTGGAGCCTTATGGTAGCTGGCATGTAGAAAGTTGATCAAAGGGCTCCAAATGAGCTTAACTTCAAAGCTAAGTTGTGGGACGTTGGATGACTGCCACTGTTTTGGCATCTTCTTCAAAGGTTGAAAAGCAGGGGAAAACATGTGACCTTGTGCTGATGTGGCAAGCCTTTTGAAAGTGGGGTTAAGGTTATTAGTCCCTTAATCTTAAATCTAGAAGAGATTAAGGGCTAATTTCAAGTGTTAAGAAAATACCCAATTTTCATAAGAACACCAAGAACACCTCATTTGATCTGTTTTTATGTTTAAACAAGTTGTTAGGCGCCATAATCTTTATTTAAATAAAGATTAGTTAATACGAGTGTGAGTGGGATGTGATGTGGCACCAGGGAGAGAGTTGATTGGTGGAGAGAGTGAGTGGGGCACGTGTCACCCCACCACTGGTCTAGGTTACTATGTTGTCTGCCAGCTTTACACCCCCATCTTTCAGAAACTTGTCATTTGCATTCCAAATTCTATCAACGCCTAATCTAGCTTTGTCAACTTTTGCCTTTTTACATTTTTGGCCCAAAAACTTTTACAAAGTAAATTCAGGGGTACTTCTTGCCAATTTGTGATTTTTGAGGGACTGTTTTGGCAATTTCTTGATGGATAATGGTCTTGACTTGTATGTTGAGCATTTTGGAGGACTTAATTTGCCAAGTCTTGTTTGATGAAGGACCATTCTTGCCAAATGTTGAAAGTCAAGGGTCCTTTTTGTAATTTTGGGATTTTCAAAGGACCAAACTTGTAATTTCTTGTACTTTGAAGGACTTCATGATGTATTTTACTTTGTGGAGGATATTGGTTGACAATTAGCTTTGTTGAGGGGCTAAACTTGCCAATTCTTCAAAGTGGAGGGCCCTTTTTGCAATTTTGACAAACTTTAGGGACCAAACTTGTAATTATGAAGATACAAGGGTATAAAGTGTCAATTCTTCCATATTGGAGGACCCTTCTTCATAATTCTTCAAATCTTCAAGGTTTGATCTTGGGAAAGTCTTCATTAGGGCTTGGTTCGTTGTGCGGCTTCGTTTCCCGTGTTCGTTTTTGTATGATTCTTGTGATCTTTTGTAATTTTCTCAATATCCGTACCTAAAATACACAAGCATATATATGGGTATTTTGATGATATTTAACGCATTTTAAGCCCTATTTGGAAGATGAGACTATGTATAAAAGCAGTCTCATCAAATTCCTATTTTCTTTTTGAAGCATTTTATGGAAACCTTTTAATGAATTACATATGTCATTTTTATAGAATTTTGTATTTAAGGCATCATTTGTAATTCTTATATTCTTTTTGAAGCATTGTATGGAAACACATGTGTCATTTTTATAGAATTTTGTATTTAAGGCATTGTTTCACCATCCTTCCTTATATATTTTTATAGAATTTTGTATTTAAGGCACCCGTCCGGTGGACGGGCTAGCTTTAAGTATATATTTTAATAAAAGCTGAGTTACGTGTGTTTGTATTAGAAGTTTAGTATATGCAATGTTAGTTATGAAATTAATATTTTAATAATGTAACATAAAATGGACAAAAATTACGTAGTTTAAATAATTTATTTATTTAAGAATATTATGAGTTAATTGAATTTGCATACGTCAACTTTATGAATAAGTTTGTTAAATTAAATTTTTTTTAAAAAATTAATAATATTATATGAAATATTTATGTATTTTTGAATTTAATGAGGTAATAAATTTTGTATATGTTAATGTTATGAATAACTTTTTTACATTAATTTTTTTAAATTAATATTATTATTATTATTTTTTGTCATGTGTCTAATATATAGCAACATTATATAGTCGAGACCAATACATGACAGTCTGAATATTTAAAAATATTTTATTTAATAAGTCAAACTATTGTGAATCATTTGTAATTCCAATTTTATTTTTTAAGTATTTTATGAAAACCTTTTAATGAATTATATGTGTCATTTTTACTGAATTTTGTATTTAAGGCATCATTTTAATTCCTATTTTCTTTTTGAACCATTTTTTGGAAACCCTTTAATGAATTACATGTGTCATTTTTATATAAATTTGTATTTAAGGCATTGTTTCACCATCCTTTTTATAGAATTTTATTTATAAGGCATCATTTGTAATTCCTATTTTCTTTTTGTATTTAAGGCATTATTTCACCATTTTTTTATAGAATTTTGTATTTAAGGAATCATTTGTAATTCCTATTTTTTATGAAGCATTTTATGGAAACCCATTAATGAATTACATGTGTCATTTTTATAAAAGTTTGTATTTAAAGCATTGTTTCACCATTCTTTTTATAGATTTTTTTATTTAAGGCGGCATTTGTAATTCCTATTTTCTTTTTGTATTTAAGGCATTGTTTCGCCATCCTTTTTATAGAATTTTGTATTTAAGGCATCATTAGTAATTCCTATTTTCTTTTTGAAGCATTTTATGGAAACCCTTTAATGAATTACATGTGTCATTTTTTTTATAGAATTTTGTATTTAAGGCATTGTTTCACCATCCTTTTTATTGAATTTTGTATTTAAGGCATCATTTGTAATTCCTATTTTCTTTTTGTACTTAAGGCATTGTTTCACCATCCTTTTTATAGAATTTTGTATTTAAGGCATCATTTGTAATTCCTATTTTCTTTTTGAAGCATTTTATGGAAACCCTTTAATGAATTACATGTGTCATTTTTATAGAATTTGTTTTTAAGGCATTGTTTCACCATCCATTTTATAGAATTTTGTATTTAAGACATCATTTATAATTCCTATTTTCTTTTTGTATTTAAGACATTGTTTCACCATACTTTTTATAGAATTTTATATTTAATGCATCATTTGTAATTCCTATTTTCTTTTTGAAGCATTTTATGGAAACCGTTTAATGAATTACATATGTCATTTTAATAGAATTTTGTATTTAAGGCATTGTTTCACCATCCTTCCTATATAAAGGTTTTTGATTTGATTTGATATATATATATATATATATATATATATATATATATATATATATATCTATGAGGGTTAATGTGAGAGTTTTTTTAAAATTATTAAAATAGGAACTATTATGGAACGTTAGATCTGTTTATTTGTGTTAGATGAAATTGATGGTAAATAAATGTCATTTTTAGGATAAACATTAAGATTAAGGGCATTTTCGTCATGGTAGTATTAGTATCTTAAATACCTCTTTTAATCTTAACTTTATTCGATTTTATCAAATACTTGTAGTTAATAATTAATTACGGTGCACTCTTGATAGATTAATTTGAAACGAATAAAAAATGTTTCTATTTTGAAAAATAAAATCACGAGTAATATCGTAGATTAAAAAAATGACACACCTTGACAACTAAACCATATGTACTACATGACTTTACATCAATTTATTTGACTTTTTCGGATGATTTACTGGTGCATGTCTGTATAACTTTTTTTATTACACCTTGCCAAAATTATTACTAAGACTCATTTATACACTTACTTTATACATCACAAAACCAACTGATGCATAACCAATTAATACGCATGCACATAAAATGTGACGAAGATATACTGATACATTGAGTACTCAATTTCGAAATAACTGATACATCCAGTACACAATTTTAAAGGAACTGATACATCGTGAAAAAAAAACTGATGTACTATTTCCAAACAAGTGATACATCAAACAAAAAAAATAGATATAATAAATCACTAAAAGAAACTGATACAGTATATATATCACTATAAAACTTATACAAGAACACAAATATAACTAATAGAGTAAATCCTCACACAAATAAATCCTGCTACATAAACAAACTTGTGTATCAAGAGCCTATCGAACCTGAACAACAATAGATTTTTGTGCATCGAAATACGTGTGTTTTAATTTTACCCAGTAGATATATAAACAAATCGTTACATATCTAAACAAATAGATCCATATACAGATCTGTACGTGATGTTTCACCCTATATCCGATCGATACATAAACATATCTTTTGTGATGTTTCACCATATATTAGGCGTAATAACCAACACTCGATGAAAAAAGGAAGCCTCACGGGTATATAGAAGTTGTTGCTGAAAAAACGCAGAAGTAAAGTGGGCAGTCTCGATGGTGGTGCGTGGGAATATGTTATGACTGGGGTGGTCGACCGGCTTTAATGGTGGTGGTGGATGAAGATGAAATGAGAGAAATAAGTTTAAGAGAGAGATATAAGCGAATAAGATGGAGGGTGTCATTATTAATGCTTTTGGGGTCGAAGTTTAATATGTACTGTTAGGAATAAAATACCTATACTACCCTTTTTGTTATTTATTTACTTTTCAGTTTTTTTTTTATTTTTGAATGACACTTGCTCTAATCTTATTGGTTATTGATTAGTTCTTATTTTTTTAACTTTAAAAAGTTTTCATTTGATCCAAAATTTATATATATATATATATATATATATATATATATATATATATATATATATATATATATATATATATATATATATATATATATATATATATATATATATATATATATATATATATATATATATATATATGTATATATATATATGTATATATATATATATATATATATATATATATATATATATATATATATATATATATATATATATATATATATATATATATATATATATATATATATATATATATATATATATATATATATATATATATATATATATATATATATATATATATATATATATATATATATATATATATATATATATATATATATATATATATATATATATATATATATATATATATATATATATATATATATATATATTCATCTATGCATATTTACTGGGCGTCTGTCTTTGTTTTACCTGTTCGGATTATTCATGATTTGGAATAGATTATGAGAGGCTTCTTATGGTGTCAAGGTGAAATGAAGATAGGTAAGGCTAAAGTTGCTTGGGACTCTGTTTGTACCCCGTTTTATGAAGGTGGCCTTGGTATTCGTAAGCTTTCTGATTTTAATGCTGCTTCAATGGTTTCTCATATCTGGTGTATCCTTACTCATAAAGAATCTTTATGGGTTAAATGGATTTATTCTTACAAGTTAAAGGATAGAAGTTTTTGGGACATTCCATGTATTGGTGATATGAGTTGGGGCTGGAGAAAACTTCTCCAGATTTGATCACGTATTCGTCAGTTTATTTGGTATAAGATTAATAATGGTAAGGTTGCTTCTATGTGGTTTGATAATTGGGCAGATTTGTGTCCATTACGGGACGTTCTTACGGTTCGTAGCATCACAAGATCGGGGCTCTCTCTTTCTAATAAGGTTAGGGATCTTATCATTGATGGTATTTGGCAGTGGCCGTAGGAGTGGAATGCTAGATTTTCGAACATTGTCTCTCTCACTGTCCCTGTTATTAACGATGATAAGGATGATGATTTGATGTGGCGGGATATAAATGGGGTTTTACATCCTTTTTCAGTTTTATTAGCATGGGACTCCATACGGTATAGGTCTTTGATGGTTAATTGGTACCATGCTGTTTGGTTTTTTCATTGTATTCCTCGTCACTCTATTCACTTGTGGTTAGTGGTTAGAAGAAAATTGAAGACTCAAGATCGGCTTAGTCAATGGGATGTTAGCCCTTTGGTGGATTTAAGCCTCCTTCGATGTCCTCTGTGTAAATTGGTGCCAGATTCTCATGACCATCTTTTCTTTGAATGTTCTTATTCTGTGCAGGTTTGGTCTAAGGTTCGGGTCCTCTATGATATGGATAGCGTCCCCCTCGAATTGATGATATATTAGCTTTTGTTATTCCAATTTCTAAGGGAAAGTCTTGCCCTAGCATCCTTGCACGTCTTGTGTTGGCTGCTACTGCGTACTTTATATGGATGGAACGTAATTCAAGACTTTTCAAGAAAAAGCAGATGGCGGTTGATCAACTTGTTCAGATTATTTGTGATACTATTCGATTGAAGTTGATTTCATTTCGTTTTAAGAAGTTGTCTACCAGGTCGAGTTTGCTGCTTGACAAATGGAGGGTGCCGAGATTTAGAGTTTTTCACGATAGGAGTGCTGGGTGAGGGTTGCACTCTTTTTTCCTTGTCCAAGGTTTTTTCCACTGGGTTTTCTTTGGCAAGGTTTTTAAGGAGGCAGGCTCATTTGGATTTCCTTTGCTCCTATCATGGTCTTGTTGGAAGCTGAAGAGAATGCGTGTCTTCATGTTTGCATCCTAGTTTCTATCTAGTTTACTTGTATTGTAGTTCTTGTTTAGTTAGTTTTTATGTCATTGCATAACCACGTGTTAACATGCTGACTGTAGCATGCGGTTAATGTGGTATCTCAGCCACATCCTTTGTACTTCAATGTTTTTTGGTTAATATATTTACCGGGGAAACCTTTTACCAAAATATATATATATATATATATATATATATATATATATATATATATATATATATATATATATATATATATATATATATATATATATATATATATATATATATATATATATATATATTTGGTAAAAGGGTAACAATGACCCCGGTAAATAGAACCAAAAAAAGCGTTGAAGTACAAGGAATGTGGCTGAAATGCCACATTAACCGCAAGCTACAGGCAGCTTGTTAAACAAAATGTTTATGACAGGCCATAAACATTAACTAGTCTAGAATACTGGAAATATATAAACTAGACAAAAACCAAGACGATAACATAAAGTTACGAGGAACATAATAAAATATCAACATGGGATCAGCCAGAATGAGTGCTTGCCCCAATATTATTGTTGAGAAGATTCACCGATTCATCAAAGACGACCTCGACTCCCTCCTCATTATCTTCCTCGCTTACTTGAACCCCTTCATCAATACCAGGCATGGACAAAGATGAAAATTTATTAGATGTAGAAACACTGCTCATTTGAGCTTTACCCTTGTTCGGACCATTAGGATTGCTAGACTGCTGCAACTGACCAGATTTAGTATTCAACTTACTACTATTATCACCACTCGTACTTGTAGTATCCAAGTGAGTTTTTGGACGAAAAACAACCGTCTTACCTGCTTGGAAACCCTTGCTCAATGGAACACCTCTCGGAACTTGATTCCCTAAATTACCTTTGTACTTCTTCCTCTTGCTTTGCACTTGTTGGAATCCATCATTATCAACATGAGTTGGCACATTTTCAACCGTTTTAGGTTTAACATTTTTTGGACAAGAATCAAAGGAATGACCAAAAATATTACAAGTATGACATCTAGGCGGTTTCCATTCGTATTCAACACGAATTAATTTCTTAGTACAACCAGAGCCTTCAAGATCAGGGACACCAATAGTAACGTTATCTATAAACTTCGAATCAGCATTCATCTCAATAAGACAACAAGCAAAACTACAACGACCCCAAGACTCTTTGCACATATTATCAGTATAATTATCCATCATAATAAGCTTACCAAGAAACGAAGCAATTAAACTAATACCTTCCTCTTCAAATACCTATAGCGGGACATCATGAAACTTGACCCATACCGAAATACGAGTTAGTTCCTCCTTTAGAAGATTCGTTTTCATAGTCCATTTCTTAAGAAAAATTGGTGAATTACGAACCATCCACGGACCACCTTCCAGAACCTCATTAAGACCCTCACTAGACCCAAATTGAAAAAAGAAAAAACCTTTCTCATTCATCATGATACGCTTAAGACCATGTTTTGCCCAATTATTCTTAGCAAAATACTCAACCACAGGAAATGCAATCCTTTTACCAAGAAAGTAACCATATAAAGTGTTGTGGTAGCGAGTATTTACTTTTTCAACGACCTTCCTAGGAATAGAGATATTAACCCCTTCACAGACATTTTCAGAATTAAACGAAGAAGAGACTGCATTAATACCTCCATTAGTGGACGTAACCATATCAGCTTCAAATTTGCAAAGTAACTCCAGAATTTCTTTAGCACGGTCATGTGAGATCAATTCCCACAAAGGATGTTTCTTCATTCTTAAATCATGCATAAATTCACCCGCATCACCAACCGTGCGCATCGTTACACCAAATAATTTCAAAACCTCATGTAGATTACACGGTTGCAAACCATTAATGGTTGCAGCCTTAGCTGCAAGGTCCAAAAATACATCACAAGAAGAGGAAACATTTGTAATAGGGTCATCTGTTTCCTTAGCCATTTGTGCAGAGTGCACACTTGAACCACCTGAACTGAGTGAAGAAGTGCTGCTAGTTAGATCCTTATGGCGTTCACACAAAACTTCATAATAAAGCATAGTGGTCTCCTTAGGTAAAGTAGACCATTTAGGAAATTTGTTTGCCTTAACACCATTTGCAAACACTTCAATGTCACGCACAGTATTCAAAGGAATAGAAAACAAATTAGATATCTCCTCTAACGTTACTAAAACCTTAAGATTAGACACCATAACCACATCATTCCAGCCTGTAAACAATGGTTTATCACTCACCATAGCTTCAACAAATCAACGCAAAACCAAACCCTACAAACGATTAAAACTACGACACAGAAAATCAAACGATAGACCAACGTGAAACCTACAATTTATTATAACTTGTAACACAGTATTCAATCGAACCACTTAATTCAAACGAAACCCTTAATAATAAATTGTAACACAAGATCACAATTTAATAATAAATTGAAACCTAAAATTTAATGTCAGCCGACCACTAATCCAAATGTCAGCTGACCAAAAGGTTAGGGTCAGCCGACCAATTATATTAAGCAATTAAAGGTCAGCCGACCATTAAATTGACAATCCAAACCCTAACCGTAAAGAAACAAACCCAAACCCTAATAGCTACGACAAGAAACGTCACACTGGAACCAATCGTGAAGGTAAACAATGGGGATCCAATACATAAAGGACTCACGAACCGACCAAGATGAAAAAACAAAGCACCACAAAAAACGCAGCAGAATAACTAAAAAAGAAACGATTATAGAACCCTAGAAAATCTGTCAACCAAATAACAACTATGTTAACTCTAGATTAATCAAAGATTAATCAAGAAACCAGCATTGTTATAAGATTTAGAGATTAACAGGATAGAAAATCGAATCGTGAAGAGGAAAAGAAAATTCTGCCGCCATTGATGTTTTTAGGGTTTTATATAGTTTCAAGCTTTATCATCTAAAAAGCTTATATATATATATATATATATATATATATATATATATATATATATATATATATATATATATATATATATATATATATATATATATATATATATATATATATATATATATATATATATATATATATATATATATATATATATATATATATATATATATTTATATATATATATATATCTATACTCCTTTATAAAGGAAAAACCAAAATGGTTGAAAGTTGAAAAAACTAGGATGGTTGAAAAAGTTTTGTGGGTCCTACTAAAATATCTTTACTCTTATAAAAGCTTGTCTACTAACAAAAAATATACAAAAAACACACACTACATTGTCTTCTTTTTATCTCTCTCTCTCTAAACATAAAACCATAAACCTAAAATTTCATCAATTACCACTAGCCGCCGCCACCACAGTTAAATCATCAGCGGCACCATCAAACCACACGACCATATAAACCAAACCATCATCAAACCTGCCGCCACCAAAATGTTTTTTAGCCATTTTGAATTGTTTTTAATAGATCTATGTATATTAATCATGTTTGGTAGGTTTCTTTTATATATCTATAAGTTGTATTTATAGATATGAGTTTTTATAAGATTTTGATTTTTTTCAGTCGTTGACTCATCTTCAATACCACTTTTTTGACTTCATTAAATTAAAAAACCATATACAAACACCTAAAAGACACTCGCATCTACAACAAAACGCACCCTCATCGCTTTGATTATCACACCACCTTTGTTCGTCTCAACCACCGTTCGCCCATCACCGTGAAAGTTATTCGTATTTTTTTTTCTTACAAACTCTTTTTCAGTTTTGTTAAAGTTTTTCAAAATTTGAAAGACAAACTGTTCAAATATGAGTTTGGTTCATGAGTTTAATTTCTCATTTGCAAATATGACAAAATTACCCTCTTATCATCTTGTTGCCATTTGATGAGATGAATTGGAAACAAAACATTATAATCTGATTTCCTTATCAAAGATCGATTATATATATTTTTAAATCTTAGCATCCTGTCATAATAAATAATCTATATTTTTTATTTCAGAACAAAAAGTGTTCAATAATTGGAATCAATCCAACAAATAATTTGAAGCAATAAAATTGCATTCTTGTAAAATCTCACTATGTTCGCATTCGTTTGTATGAAAACCCAAAGCTGATTTTTTCAATCCAAAAATCGGCTGCAAAAGAAAAAATAAAACTTACCTCTACAATATCAAAGTTAGAAATAAAGAAAGAACATATTTGATCGTAACTGTATGAACAAAATAAGGAAGAAAAATTGATGATAGAGAAATATCTTCTGGCAATTAAAGAAAGATTGGAAGAAGAAAGATGGTGCAGGTAGTTGGGGCATTTTTGTCTGATGTGAGTAAAAGGAAATATTGGGGTTGGCGTATTATAATGTTCTTCCCAATCAATGTGTTTAAAAAACAACAATTTTTGGGCCTATGCATAAATAAATAACCTGCTTTTTACTTACCAAACACGATTTTTAAAGACATTTAATTTCAAAACAGGAAAAAGCCATTAAATATCACCCAACCAAACATAAGGTTTTGAAATGCGTATACTTTTGAAATATATTCATAAATAAAGAGGTCAAACATTGAAAAGTGTAACATATTACCAGTTTCAAGAAAGGTGTCATCTTTTTCAAACCTAGAATAGTAGATACATAGACTAGACATAAAGAGCCATAAAAAATTAAAAACATCCTACTGTATTTTTTACTATCTCTTCACATGGCTTAGACAACCTATGAGGCTATGATACACATTTGCTTTTTTTATTTGACTTTTACAGACGTCAATCTAAAAATAGACAAATTCGTGTTGTAATATAGATTATTTTTATATATCAAGTTTTTTGAAAATTTTAAAAATATATTGTTAAATGAAATTTGAAGCTTTGACATATATTTATTTTTTAATTGAATTTTGAAAGTTTTAGAAATAAAATTTTGAAACTCAAAAACGTCTACTTTCACATTTAAAGTCTTTAAAAGAAATCCAGAAGTTTAAAAGGTACATTAGTAAAAACATGAAATAACATCTACCAACTAGACTAAAACATGACTCTTGAGTGACCTCGTGAGTTCAATAGTATGATCGACGGACATAGATTGACTTTACGTAAAATAAAAGACAACATTTAAAGGACTAAAAACAAAGGACTATATGCCACACCAAGAAGTGCAAGACACAACTTCGCCAATAAAATAACATAAAAAATGGCCAAGTTCAATGATATAATTGGAAACAGCCCCCAAGTACGTTTGAACTCATATTTAATTTGATCATCAAAATTTGATGACAGTTGTCTTATTAACAACTTAAAATATTTAATCCTTATATTAATGTTATCAATTTAGAAAAATGACGTTTTAAAAATGTCATGTAGGCTATAAATGGATTTTTAGTTGAAATTATATCTATCTAAATTAGTATATTACGTTTATTCGCATATACTTAGGAATTACAGTTTTAAAAGTTGTATTATGTTTTAAGTGGGTGTTTAGGATTACGTTTATAATTATATTATTTAATTGTTTTATTTTGAAAATAAAGATAAATTAAAACTAGTGTTTGGATAAAAAAATTATGAAAAGTGATTATTTGCGTTTAAAAGCTTCGAAAATAGAGTTTTGAAAAAATTAGTGGAGAGTTATTTATTTCATTTTGAAAATAAAGAAAAGTTAAAATGAGTTTATTTTATTCATTTTACTTATCAAATAATCAAATTTGACAAACACTCTAAAAACTGATTATTTGATTATTGCGATTTCAAACTGTATAATCAAATCAAACATTATTTTCTAAAATGACGTTTTCAAAATAATAATTATCTGCTTATCTATTTTCAAAAAATAATCTGTTTTCAATAAATAATCTCAAACACCGTATGTATGATAAGTTTTACTTATCCTTAAAAATAAATAAATAATTAATTCGAGAAAATCCAAAAATAAATGTTAAACTATAATTTTAAGACGGCGTTAGTAATCAATAATGATGAGCGATGGCAATAACCTTATCATGATCGTTTTTTTAGTGTTGACACACATTTACAACAAATTGTTCAAAATAATAAAAGAGATAGACATCACCATCATCAGAAAAAGTATTTTGATAAGTATTATTATTACCATTTTAGATGACTATTACAACTAAAAACTACGCCCCAAGAAAACAATGCCATCTTGACATTGAAAAAACAACTGAATCATGTTATCGAAAAATAATTTGCCGTCAAAGTTTGGTCAAAACTAGACTCCACTATTTAGCCATGCCTCAAGAGAAAAACACATAAAAAAATCATTCGCCAGTATGATTTCGTCAAAAACTCAACATAGCTGCCATTAAACGGCGGGTACGTAATTACACATTCTTTCAAATTTATAGAAATTGTGCAAGAAAATATGAAAATTCAAATACTGATTTACAAGAACCTTTGTACTTTTCACTTAAAACTTGATGTGAACATTTATACTTGACGAGTAAAGTGCATTGCTTATCTCATAACTGATGTAACGTTTTACTTTTATGTTCACTAAATATTTTTATATCTTATTTCATACATGTTAAGAATATATCGTATGTGACTACTATTTGCAATCATATATTGATATTTTCACGTTTTATTTTGAAAGGTACACGAAACATTTACAATAATATATAGTATATCGTTAATTATTTGTCGCTATGGATTTCCGCCGCTATGCGCGGGTAATCGTCTAGTATATATATATATATATATATATATATATATATATATATATATATATATATATATATATATATATATATATATATATATATATATATATATATATATATATATATATATATATATATATATATATATTAGTGTTGTAACCCGCCCAACGGGCGGGGTCGTTTTTTTTGTTGTTCTGGAGTGTTTTTAGTATTAGTGTTTTTTTAATAATTTTAAAATTTAATCTTTCTTTATGTTTTTTTTTGTTCTTTTATTTATTTAGAATCTTGTTAATTTTTTTGTTAAACAATACGGATATTTTAATTAATGTGTGAATGGCATTTTGTGTTTTTTTTATTTGTTATTTAATTTTTAGTATATGTGAGTTATAGTCTACGCTAAAGGAGTTAGTCATTAACATTAATTTTGCCTTTTTTAGTAATGATCTTTTGAGGTTCCCTTGTTTAGCATGAGAAAAGATAAAAAAAACATGGTTGCAATATATAATTTTATGATTTAAAACATATGATAAGTGTTATATTGAATTTTAAGCTACGACTAACTATATGTTTTGATTCTGTAATTTGTTTAGATTTTGAGAACATTATTCTAATATAGGATGGAAACGATATGGTTTACTTTTTCATATGCTTAGAAAATAATTTTAAAAAGACTTAAAAATTAACTTTTTTGAAAACTTAAAAGATGAACACCTTACTTTTTTTAAAAAAACATAATAAATTGTTTTTATAGTATCCAATGCTTTGAAAAGCTTGCTCTTGGATGAATATTCACCAATAGCGAGCACTATATAAATCCGTTAACGGTTTTCTTAGTTGATATAATTTGATAAGTTCAAAAGAGAAGACACTAAAAATTATAATCAAAGTTTATGTGATTGCTACATGATCAAAGTTGATGATATTACCTTATAGGCGTAAAAGTTGATGATATTACTATACCAATTGCAATTCTACTGCTCGTGAGTTATTTAAGACTCTATCCATAACGTAATAATAAATGGAAAAATTCTTGAAATGGTCTAAGATGTCACATTTTTTTTCTTATATAACTTATGTGACTTTTTCAAAAATGATAAAAAAAAAGTTTAATAATTTCCTAAAATTTTGCCATTTTTAAAAAAGTCTTGAGGCATTTCCCATAAGAAATTTTATACTAACTAAAGCAACATGTTAAATATTTGAAACCCATCTATCAGTTGGCTAATTTATCAGATTTTATTAGGCTCGATCAAGAACTGATAAAAGATATAGCGCTTGTGAGCCACATACACTAATAAACCCGCTAGTGTAATATACAATGCACTCTTAAAAGATTATTTAAGTTACGTGTATTTTATACAGGGCCGGATTTAGGCATGTGCAGGAGGTGCAATAGCACAGGGCCTCACTTTTTTTAGGGCCTCTAATTTCTAGATGTTAGTGTTAGTATACACTCGATTTTGGATGTTCTAATCTATGAAAACGGTATTTTCTTAAGAAATCATGTTTAAAAATGTTAAAAACTTTTAATTTGAGTTGCAGGGGTGAAATATAGTCACATTCTTTTTCACGAAGTAAAAATGGAAGGGAGGATATTTTTTGTTTTTTTCTTGTCAGTTTTATATTTAGTCCTTCTATAGTAATCTGAAAAGTAAGCTATGAATTTTTTAGTATTTTGTACAATGTGCTATTTTCTTTTATTAAAACGTAAAAAACGAACCCAAGTGTTAAAATAAAATAGTACTATATATTTGATATTGACATATAATTTAAATATAAAGTGTTGTTGTCTGATGCTAAAATTATACTAACAAATATTTTATTTTAAAAAAAATTATAACAAATATTTTGAAGAAATGTGTATATTCATGAAATGCCACACTATTTATGGTTAAATTTTTTGATTTTAAAGATGCTTCTAAAAATTTTACAAAAGATCAATTCATTATATTTGAAAATACACAAGGTATAACCAAATCGGGAAAAAAATGTTACATAAATTATTCGTGATTTAATTATATGATCTAATGGCATAATGATTAATAACTGACAGCGTAAATGGTTAGTTATTTTAAGCTAAACATATTTTTAGTATAGTTCAAGGGCCCACGATGTTAAACGGTACACGGCCTCCGAAATCATTGAGACGGCCCTGATTTTATAACTTCTACAGTTACATTACTTTTTACAACTCTATTCAGAAATGCTCATTCTCATATCATATCGGTGACGACTACCATTTTGAAGATTTTAAGGGGTACATCAGGTCTCCTAAACATTACTTTCAGCGTTTTACTATCGACCCACGTTCAGACCTTTCAAGCTCAATCTTTGAAGAAGAAGATTCCATCTGAAACTTATCCATTTCATGTGTCTCTGTCCAGTTCAGACCTACATGTGGCAAGATCTAGGAAAGGATGTTATTCTTTCCTTCAACATCACCAAGTAAACCACTAAGCATCGATTTCTCAGTTTACCACTCAAGACGATGTTGATCAAACTCCTTATGGACGTCTGTTTCTTCACATAGCTTTAAATAAATCAACTCTTTGTCCTAATCATTGATGTACAACTGGTCGTGTAGCCTCTCTGAGAACTCAACAGACGTAAACTTCATTTAACCACCATTCTTCATTTCTTCACCAGTAACCGACTCTCTTGCTGCCATCACAAAAATTCATCATCGCGAAGAAGCTGGAACGCCTTTGCAAGCTCACTGAGGCTAACTGGAGCGAACTCCCTACCAGAAATGACATCACTCGATAGAGATATATCCCTAGAATCACCTGATGTAGAAGGCAACTCTATCACTTCACCGCAATGAAAGTCAACCACTGAATCTTATTTTGGTTGAAATGTAGGTTCGAGTTACGAAGATGGAGGGACGGAATAATGTACATCTACATTATTAGCGCTTGAACCATCACTGTTAGCATTTACAGGAAAACCATCACGTCGATTGATTTGTTTGGTTGCACTGCTTGTATTATCCATCTTACTATCTTCTTCAACATCCCCTTAATTGACATGAGCTCTCTCCGTAAGAATGAACAAACCCGAAAACCCATCATGTTCATTGGTTTCTTCACTTTTCAATTTTCATCCAGTAAATATAAGTGAATTCACATATTCTACAGTTGTACCTTAGTTGGTGCTCGTTGCCTGATGGTTTTTCAAGTTACCATTCTTTTAACATAGTTTAGAACAACATATGCAATTTAGACAGATTTTAACTTACAATTTTTGGGTATAGTATATTACCTCGACGAAATCAGCAACTAAATCCATATGACATGACCATATCATCTACAATATGTGCTCTTTCCTGATCTACAATATGTGCTTTTTGGGGAACCGAATAGCACATGACTGTGATTTTGAAACTACTATACTTTTATGCAATGCATTCTATTGCGCCTTCTATCATCTGAGTTCCGGTTCAAACCACTAAACCACACAAAAAACAAACCACACAATGAGACATGAACTTTACCAAAAACTAAATCATTGAACTTTTAGACCAAAAAGTGCCAAATAAAGAGTGGATTCTTTCCAAATACAACAATTGGACTCTTTCCACCAAGTTCAAGGGTGACAGGCTGTGAAGCGAACACGGCACATGGAACGTAGAAGATTAGCAAGTTCAAGTATAATTAGAAGTTTTAAAAGTGGCACATTCTTGCTTAAAAACCATAATCTTAGATAGGAATACCTTGAAATTTTGAGCTGCAACAGTCATAATCTTGCTACCTGTAGCGCTGCTTCCAGTAAATGCAATCCTTTTAAGAGCTCACCCCATTATTAGAATGTTATTTTGGACAATAAAGCATGAAATATATTGAACAATCAAATGTTTACCGCACCTTATCAATATCGGCATGAGCAGCCAAAGGAGCACCTACATATGATTAGAAATGTTCAAACAAATACAAAATGGACAATCCGATAATCGTTTTCATATGAGTTTAATGCCACGTGAACCACCAAATAAACTCAAAAGCGTAAGCTTATAAGTGAATATACAAGTTGTTGAAAGTAAGCTGAAACTTGTTATTCTTCACATATAAACGGGTTGATTTGGATTGTGTCTGATCTCCAACAGGTCTTTTTTTTAATAAGGAGAATAAGGGTAGACATTACTAAAGATTTAAAAGTGATCATAGAGTTCCATTCTGACTGGTAATTTTTTTTGTTACATATTCCCTGCAATCGTATTCCCTTCTTTTGAAATTTTGATATCTGTATAGTACCGCAACTTCCACTTCAGAATTTTAACTTGAGATAGGGGAAATAAGTGATTACAACATGACCCAAACGGGACATAAAACCATCTTTTAATAATAAAATAAATAGAAATAAAAGGAAATTGATGTAATTTAAATATAATATAGGATGACGGAAGAAATATGACCTTTGAGAGAACGGGGAATAAGTTTTTCATGTGTTGGTTTATCAAAAGAGGCGGTTATTGATGCTATAGCCTTGGTCTTGGTAAAAATTTTAGAGGTATCAACATTGCCTCCACCACTGCCACTTCCGCCTTCACTGGCCGCACCAGCTTTAGGATAAAGTTGTGGCGGTGTAGTTGATAAATTCCTCCCACCAGGACTGTCAAATTTATAATCAAGATCATTAAAGGCTGGTGATCTTTCCCTAGCACGTGGTCGGTCAGCGCTTAATCTTACACTTCTTGACCAATGCGGGTTTTCTAACCCTGATTTCATCCAAATAATACAGGTGCTCTCTTTGTGTTTCTAGTAAAGTCATATGTACATTAACATAAAGAAAAATTTATATAGTTATGTGAATAAAAATTTACGAATACAGAAATTGAGGCTTACAAGGTTCATAGTGGAATGCCCTCCTTTTAATATAGAGAGCCTCCTTCGGAATGAGTTACCATGTGCCTTCAGACATATTAAAACAGCGGACATTCCAATGACATCAGAAATAGAGGTATAAGTTCTGTCTGTCAATATCACTTTAAGGAAAGACGGTTTGCGACATCTCACAGAAATCTCTAGACAGTATAACAAAATATATCTGACCTGAATGCTATGCGAGAGAATACATGAGCCATACCAGCAAGGCCTGTTTTATAGTCTATTAGTTACTATTAAGCTTGCCATAGAAAGACATAAAGAAAATCAATCCTCATGGTAATTACCACACAAGGCATGGAAACTTACAATGGTAGGCCTCTTAAGCAAACCATCCTTGACATTCGAACATAATTCTTCACATTCTTCCTGCAATAGAAAAATAAAAAAGCAACGACAATGTCAAAAACAATTAATTTTGTGGTGACCCTACAACTTATGTGAAATACAGGGCAACAGGGATTCAAATACAACAAAATATTATTCTGAGTCGGTCTCAAGTCCTATGTGTGTTGGTTGTAGTACTACTTCATATATCCAACCACACAAAATACAGTATGAAATATGAAAAAAGATTCTGTCTTACCTGTAAGGTGGTAAAGATGTGATCAAATGTGAAGCTATCTTCAAACCAAGACCTACTGGTCATGGGGAATACCTTCTTTTCCTAGATCTTAGCTTTCACACTATCAATGTTCTCCAAGGTTTTGACTTCCAGATAGAACTTCTTTCCAATGAAGGTCTCAGCAAATGTTTGAGTCTCGTTGTCAGTTCAGTAGATGGAGTAACGGGGCAGCACCCGTGAGTAGTACATTCTACACAATATGATGAATTGAGAAGCCTTTAAAGGATCTATAACTCAAAAAGTCAGAAACAAAAAGCAAGTGGAAGAACGGAAGGAAAAGGTCAAAGCTTTGGAAAACTTCATTATGCTAGCTCCATTTGGACATGATTTACTGAGAAATGAAGATGAGAAGATCCGTTCGGGTGGTTAATTTTTATTAGTTCTAGTGCTTATTGGTATAATAAGTTATGTGATTGGGTACGTTATCAAGTAGAAATAGTAAAACAGCCATCAGATTTATGGATATGCCATTCATTTTAGATGCAAAAGCCTCATGGTTTTTCTGTGAAGATGACTAAAACCTTATCTTTATTCTCCTTTTGGAAGTGTAAAACTGGTTAAGTTCTAGTATGATTTTCTAGGAATGAACGTTTGGAGGTGACAGCTTCGACCCCTATACATATGAACGGGTGCTCACGTTATTATTTGTGATGGCTCAAACATGTAAAATCAAGAAACAACAAAAATAATCAAATCTTTAGTCTCAATCCAGATAAGCCTACAATTATGACATATCAAACATGTAAAATCAGGAGACGTTAGCTAAAATAATGACTAGTCGAAGGTCTATGAGTCTATCAAAGTGTACTTAAATTCATAGGACCTCCAGAATCATGTAATATAAAAATACTCAGATACGTCTTGACCAGAACCAACTCTATGATGTAATTAAACCAAATAAGTTTAATATCGTGTAGGAAATAATGTATCATTAATAACTTGAATAGAACCTATGGGAGCGTGATTAATGGTTGTTGATGCGCATAAATCTCAAAGATGCAGCACCCTTTAAGGAACCCTCCCGTTGTTAACCGATCATACGCGTGCTCAGAAAGAACTTATAGCAGACATCTGATTGTAAGCACTTATACTTTCAAAGATTCTTTGAACAATTACAACTTTATAAGTAAAGATTGAAGGTATCATAACCATAAGTTGCATATAACCTCTTAATACCAATAAACAGTATGCGTGTCATTATAATAATACGGTTTTAGAAATTATAATCAACCTCAACCAAATGATTATGATGCACAGACAAAATTACTCATGTTAACCCATAATCCAAATCACTCGTATTAAGACCTCTAGCGAACAAAAAGTTCTAGAGATAATTGAAACAAAATAGCAATACATAAGATTACCGGAATCACATCACAAATAAAGACTCACCTGAAATTTATTGACAACAGACCTGTCACGATATAGAAGGTTGCGCTTGCATTTATCTTATAGTTTGACACCCTCTTTGAAAGTCAAGTCATCCCTCCATTCTTCACGAAAAATTAGGCGGGCAAGGTGATTATCCAATCAAGTGGCAACGTGGTTGTCCTCAAAGTTCATACCAATCATGCTAACCTGCATGTAAATAAAAAAGAGAACAAAAGTTGGTCATTTGCAATTTAGAGTAAATATTGATTCAAATGAACTGATATGCGTCAGAACAGATAAAGAAAATCCATAAGGTAAATAAAAGTGGGGTCTAAGAATTACCGATCTAAGACACTTATGTCCATTTTTCACTCTCATAAGAGAATTTCATATTGGATCAAATTTGTTATGGAAATTGTATATGACCCGAGTTAGAAAATTTTTATGGCAACTCCTTGAGAAATCGATTTGTCATCCTTATAGTACAAATCTCCAGCCACCATCCACACTTCATAGGAAAAACCCGTAACTCAACCACCAAAAGGAAGGCGAGGCGAGGAACTCTTGAAGAAGAAAACTTCTTGAGTACAGTTTGATGATGCTAAGCTGATAAACATATAGCATTTGGTGGCGCTGTTGCAGGTATAGAAGTCGGGATGGCAGAAGGTTCTAGGGCACCCATGATAGTAAATTTTGTCGGAAGGAAGGCCAAGTTATGTTTTTCTACATCATTGTAACTGCATAAAATACAGAGAGTATTCCATTATGATAGAATGAATAAGTGACAACCTAAGATAACCCATTATGATTCCTCCTGGTTGGAAGTCAGGTACACACATGTATTCTAGCAATTATTGAAGCTATTAGATTGGTTAAAAAATAACTAATAATGTGCAAGTGTTTTAACTAACATTTGAGCCAAACAAAATAAAGACAACCTCTTGAAGCATTGTAGTTTACAATGATTTTTATTAGATAATTACACTTGTAAGTAGTAGACACTGCTTGAAGAAGCCACTGTCATGCAAACTCCTCTCAGTTGTTAGAGTTCACGGCATGCGAAACAATGTCACAGAAATCATAAGTTACTACATTTCCTTATGATCGGAGAAAGTTTGTAGATTGTTTCAAGGACTAGATCATAAAGTGAAAGTTAAAACTAATGCCCTGACTATAATATGAACGTTTTTGGATGCTAGATTTAAGGTTGTAATCAATAATATGTCTTCAAAAGTTACTGATATATTACATAATATCACAAATACTACCTCATGGAGATTGAAGAGGGAGCAGATAGACATCAAGAGCGCCCGTTTGATTCCTCTAAAAGTTGTCTACATGTCTTGAGTACTGCAATAAACATTCTTAACACATTTAAGCTTAATAATAATGTATAACAAACAACCAAATAAGCAGCTTACAAAAGATGGCCCACATAATTACATTATTCAACATGTGGTTATTTCAAATAAAGCATAACAAAGGTTGTCTTCGAGTAGGTTAGAAAGTGTTTTGTTCAATTTCAGGTTGTGTTTGGATTAAGTTTTTTTGCCTCGCTTTTTCGAATTAGAAGCTTATGGACTGGTTTAACATGAGTCTAAACACTTTCTAAAGAGGGTTTTAAAAATGTAAAATGGGTTAGAACTGGACGGAAGTGTAGGTCTAATGGTAAAAGCTAAATGTGTACGATTGAGTCAAGGTCTGGTTCAATGCCTTTGCAGCCATCACTCAGATATGGTTGAAAATAAATAGTGTACCTTTTCTGTTTGTTTCTAAAGCAGAAATGAGTCGAGACATTGGTGTGCCAAATATGCAGACAAATCATGAGCTTCGTGATGTCTAAGTTATGGATGCAAAGGCGCTAAACCAGAGATTAACTCCATCATACGTTTTGGCTAATGTATAACTCAATTTGAGGAGTCTTATTCATACAACTGACCATATCACAGAAGCCTGTGTTGATATACCAAATCTTCCTATAGTTCAACCTAAAAAATAGGGCTATGAAGAGTTAGTCGACCCTGCTACATCCGACCCAGATTATGTTAAAACTAAATAGTGTACCTTTTCTTTGTGTACCTTTTCGCTCTGTACTCCCTCTTATTATTTTCATGCTTAAGCCTAATTAATCAGCCAACAGAAACGCACCCTTAGTTAACAGGTTCTACCAATGCTTTTTATGATTTTTATTTATCATTCAGATTATTTATCTAAAAAATTTAGATGCAAAACCATACTAATCTATCCCTCAAACTTAGCCACAACCGAATTATGGTCAGTATGCTATGCAACATAAAGGTGCGTATTAGTGTTATTTCCATATGTCGAATGAGGGCTGAGGACTACGATGAAAAAAGAAAATAATAAAATTCAATAATATTTGTGGGTTCGATTTAGAATCCAAAACTTACATTCAATAAACTTTTGAAAAACTTGATCTAATTTATGGTCATTTGCATCGAACTCAGGCGCGGAAATCTCAGCAGCCTAGATAACTTATCAAATGAAAATAAATTCCTTTATGAGTTATTCAATAATGTTTTAAATTGCAATTAGATCAATATCTAACCTTAGGTTTTCCATGGCTGTTCTTTCCGAACAAACCCATGCACCACCTAATTAAGCCCATAGAAGTAGCAGGTTGGTAGTTGGTACCTGCAATTTTCAAATGCAATAGGATATTTAAAATAACCAATATCAAAAACTACCGAGAACTTAATTATAAAATTGATCTTACTGGAAACACGCTTCAATAATGTTTTAAATGACCAGCAGTTAGATCAATATCTAACCTCAGGTTTCCCATGGCTATTCTTTCTGAACTTAAGAGACTTTGGCCTGAGTTGAGGATGTATCCAAACACACATCTTCTGGCCGTCTTTTTATGATCACCTGAGCCACTTTCACAAAATCATCTGATAGAGACTATCTTGATATATGCTAATTGCTAATTGCTGAAATATATAATTTAATGTGAATGTTCTTTTTTTAATGATTGTGATGAACTTGATGTGGTTGGAATGAATGAATTTGATTTGATTGGAATGAATTAATTTGAGATGATTTGAATGTGAGGAAGAAAAGAAATCAAGGAGAGGATCAAAAGATAGAGACGGATGTGTTTAGGGTTTTGTGTGTGTATGTGTGTGTGCGTGTTTTCTTTGGTGGCTAGAATAATAAAAAAACCGAGTATAAAGTATTATATATACTTGCGGTATCCAAACGCATATTTTTTTTATAAAATGCGTTTTCAAGCAATGAATTTCAGATTTTTTGAGATTTTTTAGGAAATAATCAAATTCTATTGGTTTAGAGCTGTCATGTCACATATGACTGGGATTAGTGGTGTGGTATCAAGTCATAGTTATACCTATATATATATATATATATATATATATATATATATATATATACATATATACATATATATATATATATATATATATATATATATATATATATATATATATATATATATATATATATATATATATATATATATATATATATATATATATATATATATATATATATATATATATATATATATATATATATATATATATATATATATATATATATATATATATATATATATATATATATATATATATATATATATATATATATATATATATATATATATATATATATATATATATATATATATATATATATATATATATATATACTAGCAGCGTAACCCGCCTAACGGGCGGGTTCGTTTTGTAAATATTATCTAAAAGTACGTGTTTGTATTAGTTTTATCGATTTTGTTAAAAGAAAACAAAAAGGAAATGAATATTAGATATCTTTAAACCTTGACTCACCCAACGGGCGTGTTTTGTCCCATGTGAATCTTTGGTTGTAAAAATATAAACGGGTGAGTTTTTATTTGTAAATTGTTTGTTATTTTTCTTTTCATGGACGGGTTAGGTCTGTAAACCTCTTTTTCTTAAATGGGTGATGATCTGTTATACAATATCTTGGTATCGTTATGATTTATCAATTTTGTTTCAGCCTTACAAAATCTATAATATTTGTTTACCAAATTAAATGTGAAAAAGGTAAGTAATAAGAGGAGACACTAAAAGTATATTTTATAATTTATATTAAAAATAGTTATCAAAAATTATTTTTGTCAAATCCTACTCTTATAAAAAAGAGTAAATAATAAAAGGGATCACTAAAAAATCTAAAAATTAAGCAAAAGTAGGCAGAAAAGTAAGCAAACGTGTAGACATTTTAATGATTCGTTTTTTAGTAAACAATAGAGTAAGCAAAAATTGCGGGGTTTTTTTACTTACTTTTATATTTATTGTTTTTTAATAAGAAAAAGTTATAATAATTTAAATAATTGTTTATTTTAGTAGTAGTTAAGATACAAAATATAAAATTCATTTTGTAAAAATAGTGCATTTTATGCACGTGAAGAGAGTTAAAAGGAGCACAAATGTTCGTCTATCAAAATGACTAAAATAAAAATAACGCAAAATATAATTGTGCAAAGAATAAGGACCAAGTTTTTAACGTACTTACGTAGTTTTTTTTAACAAATACTCAATTAATAATTGAATGTGCCACTACCAATCTACCACATACCTATTAGATGCATCTAAAACTTTTATTAAATAAATATTTTTTATTTTATAGTGCAGAAAATGAATAAAGTATACCTTATCTCTAATTTTGTATCTTGCATAAATGCATATGCGTTACCGAATCCAAACTCTCTTTATCATTATACATATTTTTGACCCATTTTCTCGTGGTTACCTTGTTTTTATAAATGCTCTACAAATGAGATTCTAATTGTAAAAGTTGACTCATCTTGTTGACCTTAACAGTCTGACTGAAAAATTAAATACGAAGTATATGCCTGTTGAGATATTTCATTCAGACCCACCTTGCAGACGTGTAGACTGGGACATAGTCGTTGATAGCTTCATATCCGATGAAGTATTAGGGCAGGGCTTAATACGGTAAAAAATCCCTACGATAGGTCTTAGTATTGAAGCAAACACTGCCTAAATTTGCCTACATTATCGTAGTATCTTATAAAAACTTTTAGTACCAGCAGTGCACTTTACCTTTGTTTGTGTCCACCTGAATATCAGTTCCACCCTTGTGTGGTTCCCACTATATCAGTTTGGTTCTCAAAATGTTGAAAAACCAATCTTGGTCCCCAAGTTGCAGCGTATGTGAACAATTAGTTCTGTAAACATATTATTAAAAGATTAGATGTTACTAAATGGAATATGAACAACACAGTCGCACATAAATCTGTATGTGTGCCTCTACGACTCGAAAGATACATAATTGCATCTAGAATATACATGTTATACATGCTCAACATGTTATGACACTACTAAAGCACGAGATTCATCAACTCTGAAAATGGGACGCATTTACTTCATTTTGTAAGAGTTAAAAAACAATCAATACATGGGCAACACAAAATACCAGTAGTTTGGTTTTCTCTTCATAATTTAATTTTAAATACTTCCAGTAAAGTTCCCCACAACTTTATACTTTCTTCTGACACTTTTCGTAAAGCTTGCCATCAAACATCTTCCAGAAGTATTTGTCACTGAGTTCACTAATAGCAAATTCTCTATCAAACCCATGGTTCTTGATCAGCCGCTACTCCATTCGACTAACTGCACCAGGCCCATTAAATACTTCACCTCTTAAAACTGATCTAGGTGTATAGTAAAGTCCAATATCCCTGTACATCAGGGTATATGCAGTGTTACCATGCCTGCACTATTGCTCGAATCCTTGCTCCGGATACATCATGGTCTTGCTCATTGGATTCTTTTAAATGTAGAATCCACACCACCTTGCAATCGTAGTCAGTTTTATGTTCCTGCAGCCAAGAAAAATATCTAAGAAAAAGTTTTATATAATATTAAATTGCACTAAAAGGAAAATGATATAAGGCATAGGCAAGTTATAAAAACATATAAACAAAGAACTTGCGATTTCCATAAGTTATTCAACTTTGGTTTTAAACAGAGATACAAGTTCAGATGGCATGACATTTAGAAAATGCGGCTTCAAACGAAATGTGTATCAAAATCTTACATATCAAAACGAAAACCTAGATACCACTCATTACTCAGGATCTGAAGTGATAATACATTTCAGTTTGATTGGAAAATAGTCTACCTCTCTGTACCAGGACCTACAGCTGCACGACCAATAGCCTGAGCCTGCATAAAACAGTAAATGGCAAAAGTAAGCAGCAGTCGAAAGATATTAAAAAGGATTATATCTTTCTGCTTTATGGTCCAATGAACAGGTGGATGGTCGTGAATGGTATTTTTTGGTGTCTCAATGTCGGTGTTTGAGCGTTTCACTATAATAATATTAAAAAAACAAAAAAATATTTGCATCAGATTTGAAGTGTTCCAGTTATATGAAGGAAAGATTATGCTTGCGGTTAGTAACCATAACAGATAAAAAAACTTTCTAAAATAACAAATTATCTCTCACCTTTTTATATTTAAGGCTTGACTGAAAATATTAAAAGGAGGGACTTGATCAGCTGCCAAGCAATCTGATAACATGTGTTTGACAGTAGTTACAATCTTTATAGTTACAACTTCATTATTATTTTAGACAACTTCATTGCTTTTTTCTTTTCGTATCTAATTGGCATGAAGCTTAGTGAAACTTTTGGTAAATATGGGACTAACTTGAATCTAAGTTCATGGATAAGAAAGAGGATAGAGCCAAACCTACAACTTCAGAAGATGTTACACAACCTAATGCAACCTAAATGGTAAACGAAAACGCTACAACATCAGCTGAAACCGAATATGCGCCTAACCGGAATTTGATTATTGTAAGCATCAACATGATAATAACATGTAACATAATTAATTTTTTATTTTTTTTGCCTTTAAAAAAAATTAAAATGTTTTTTTAATTAAATGGGGGTCAAGTCATCAGTAGGCACTTGAATTGATGTGATAGGAACCTTTTTTGGTTGTGATAATACGTTCCTGAAGGCTTCCACCAATTGACGAAATTCAGCCTGACAAAGTTATCTCGACCTGATATAGTGTAAAGGGGGAGTTGTATGAGCTTTGTCCCCTGCAATCAAGAAAAGACAGAAGATGATCAACATGAAAATAACAGAATGGAGAAAGCTGTTATGAGTAGACTTGTGCTGAATGGTTTTTCTAATAGCATTGTTTCTATTTTGAAATGGACCACAAAGAAAGACCAAATTTGCATACAGAATGCGGTCTTGGAAGCTAAAGCTAAGGAGGCAGCGAAGCTTCAACGGGATCAAACATAACCCATACCCAAAACATATAAAGTTATAATTAAGCAGTTTATTTAAACATTCCCAGACATACAAACATCCTCTTACATTACGAAATATGTCAATAACTGGTCTGAGATTTCTTCTTTGCGCTTAGTAACCATAACTGAAGATATACAGAAGCAAAAGAATTATTGCATGTTTGGAAAAGATGGCTCTTAGAAGTTACCTTCTTAAATTGCCTCACCACCAATGGCATGGCAACAACCAAACATGTTACACTTAAACAACAACAATAAACTGTCTATCTATCTTGTAATCTTCTTATCACATTTTCCTCATCGATCCCCTTAAGAATCAACTTGAACTTTTTATAGTCAGACAACTGTTCCCATGTGATTAGGCTCATGCTAAAATTCATATCTTGGTCATCAAAGTCAGAGTAAACAAGTTGGTGCAAATAAGAAATAAGCTCGCGGAACTCTTGTAATTCATTGAGCCCCGTGTGCCAAGCAAATTCAATCAAAGAGAGGCAATTGTCTAGTTTCCCACTTAAAGTGTCCATATATCTAGCTCTACATTTGTACCAATTAGATAATTCATCAGTTGATGGCTATATGTATCCCGTTAACTAATTCATAATTGGTTCAGTTCTAATCTGAACACCACTCTCGTGAATTTCTGGGATTTTTATATATAATTTACCATATTTTCACGTTCAACCCAGTCCACTTCTTTGAGAGCACTAACCTGAGGAGAAGAACATCCAGGAAGCAGCTGTCTATATGTCTGAACAGGGACCGTATCAGGGATAGTAGCTAAAACTTCAAGCATGCAAGGAGATACTAAATAAGGATGGCGCTTGAAAAGAATATTTAAAGCTCCAATTTTCCCACTTTCTGCAAGTGCAGTAGCAGCTTCTTTGATAGGCAACGAACGAAATTTGAAAACCTGAAAGAGACCATGTATATATGAATTAGTGGTACAACAAAGGTGAGATTATCAACGTATAGAAACCTGAAAGAATAGGGGTCATCATTTTGTTTCTTCAAAAATAAACGCAATTTTATTTTTGAAGATCTTTTGGTTTTCTTCCTCGAAACCCAACTCCAAATCTCCATCATTGCAAATAATGAAAATCCGGGCCTTGGTTTTAGTTTCGGTAACGGGCGAGCTACTATGACCAAACCACTCCCTAGGTTCAGAATGTAAAAGACAAGAAAATGCAGCTTGAACTACCTATACATACTAAAGTTATGTATTACAGTAACACATTTCTACCTCACAGTTAATTTGAGCTCACTGTTTTATTAGAATATGTAAAAACCAATGACTACAATGAGAGAGGAGTCGTGGACTGATAAGTTGATTCAATAAAGTAACAATTATAGTACATTTCTACATAGAATCATTATGAATACGATTAACAGTGATATGCATCATCACACCTTTTGCAAAACATAAGCTTGTCTGAGTCACCATTTTTTTATCATCACGGTAGACCTTTTATGTCATCTTCGGTCACAAAAAGCCATCTAAAACAGTAGGATATTAGTACGAAACTTAATCTAACAATACTTGATCAATGCCACTTGCATAAATAAATAGACAAGCAAGAAATTACTTTTGATTTGTGTTATCTTCGCTCATGTCCCTTATTTTTTCCTGCATTTCCTTGAAACTATGTAAATCAACTACATAAGATACATTGATAACTTAATAATTGCAGCAAATATTGCAACTCCAATAATGGGAAAGATAAGATGCGGTCATCAAACTATTTTCTTCTATAGAAAGCTTTTGAACTTCTGCCTTCGGCCAAACAATAAATACTGATCAACCATTGACTCGGTCCAAAAGAATTATTCCTGCTGTACCAATCAGCACTTCATCTGGTGTAAGAATCGAGCCACCCCTGAGATGATTCATGTATAATAAGGTTTCAAAAGGGCCATATTTAATAAATGAATATTTTGATTTGTAAAGATTAGTAGGGGCTGATTGGATTGGCCAACAACTCAAGTATAGTCTTGAGAATGTATGCCTATAGTCGAAGCATAACATAAGTTATCTAATTGGTGTACCAAACATGGAAGTTTTGTTTCGCAACAGATCAAAACAACCCTAAATGTAAATATATACAGTGGGTAGTCTTCCTCTGAAGTTAGACCTACGTTTCCAAGAAGAAACTGAATAAAAGGTTCATCTAAAACCCAGACCTATATGTAAAAATGAAGCACACTTATGGATTAATGGCATTATCCTAGCTAAATATCGTCCATGTTAGGACGTAAGATCCTCCACATTACAACTAAGCCAATAGCCTCTAACCTGGTAATAGAAAAAACTTGCCAAATGGTTAAGCTGATTGATTTTTTAGTCTTGTATATTGCAGAGCTCCTTTAATGCCATCTCTCGCCTTATAGTTCCTTTCAATACTATTTCAAGCCATCTGGAAAAATTGGCACAAATTTGAATAAGTTGTTGCAAGTTTTATTCAATGTAAATATAATAAATATGGTAACATACTTGTTTTGCAGCATGATAGATTGTGTCATCGCTCTTCGACCAAAGCCATGATCCAGCCTTTTCATCATCTTTTGTCATCCGAAATTCAACAACTTTAGTATTTTCCAAACTCGTAAACAATAGAAAACACGATACCTGTTATCCATACTGAAAACATCCTGATAGCATACTACATGAAAAATAATAAGTTTAAACTTACAATAGTAGTGCCTCATTAGCACCATTAAGAGTAAATATATATGGTACATGTCTAAAAAACTTGATATAAAACAAACAAATAAATTAGCATAATATCACGTCCAAGCAGCAATGCTTTCAGAAGATGTTAGGGTTTGAGGTGAAGGTTTAAGGTGAGTTGTATGTAGTATAAAACACATATTAAAGGAATAGATGTCGGGGTATTTGTTTCAGAAACCACAACAATTGATTAGATATTGAGAATATATACGAATCCTGTAGCACCAAAATCATTAAACGAATGATATTCAGAAGATATATATAATTCAATATACACCTTAATAACCTATTATAGAAAACAGAAACACAAAACATTATTAAATAATCATAATAAACATTCTCATTCAAAAATTAAAATTCATACCGGCAATAATGCATACCAACAATAGAACAACGATGTAAACGACTTTATGAAGATACAGAAAAAGTAAAAAAAAACAGTACGATCATGCAAAATCACATTTCAAGAAAAAGTACCGAAGAAAAACCATCACAGAATGAATGATACAGAGAAGAGGATCTTTGATATTATAGTTTATGAAGATACGAACACTGAAACAGGATAATGAATACGTTTAATGATCTTGATTTGTGGAGGTATTTTAGGAAGTGATATGATTTTAGCAGAAGACATCCAATTTCCTATTTAATAAACATACGAATTTTAGAGAAACGAATATTAGAGATTTAAAGAAAATTTAGTTCCCAAAATAAGTTAGATATAACCCATTAGCCAATGAAAAAATGACACGTAGGATATGACATGGCGCCATCTTATTTTCATATGTCAAACTTAGCCCGCTATATAATATATATATATATATATATATATATATATATATATATATATATATATATATATATATATATATATATATATATATATATATATATATATATATATATATATATATATATATATATATATATATATATATATATATATATATATATATATATATATATATATATATATATATATATATATATATATATATATATATATATATATATATATATATATATATATATATATATATATATATATATATATATATATATATATATATATGTATATATACTAGCCTTTAGACCCGTCCGGTGGACGGGCTAGCTTTATGTATATATTTTTAATGAAAATTGAATTTATGTGTGTTTGTATTAGAAGTTTAGTATATGTAGTGTTAGTTATGACATTGATATTTTAATAATGTAGCATAGAATAGACAAAAATAACGTAGTTTAAGATATTTTATTTATTTAAGAATATTATGAGTTAATTGAATTTGCATACGTTTACGGTATGAATAAGTTTGTTACATTAATTTTTTTTAGAATTTTAATAATATTGTATAAATACTTTATGTATTTTTTAATTTTATGATGTAATAAATTTTGTATATGTTAATGTTATGAATAACGTTTTTACACTAATTTTTTTGAAATTAATATTATTGTTGTGCATTTTATAGAATTTTATATTTAAGGCATTGTTTCACCATACTTCCTTATATATTATTATAGAATTTTGTATTTATGGCATCATTTGTAATTCCTATATATATTTTTATCGAATTTTGTATTTAAGTCATCATTTGTAATTCCTATTTATTTTAGAAGCATTTTATGGAATCATTTTTATAGAATTTTGTATTTAAGACATTGTTTCACCATCCTTCTTTATATATTTTTATAAAATTTTGTATTTAAGACATCATTTGCAATTCCTATATATATTTTATAGAATTTTATATTTAAGGCATCATTTGTAATTTCTATTTTATTTTTGAAGCAATTTATGGGATCATTTTTATAGAATTTTTTATTTAAAACATTGTTTCACCATCCTTCCGTATATAATTTTATATAATTTTGTGTTTAAGGCATCATTTGTAATTCCTATATATATTTTTATAGAATTTTGTATATAAGGCATCATTTGTAATTCCTTTTTTTAAGCATTTTACGGAATCATTTTTATAGAATTTTGTATTTTGGGCATTGTTTCGCCATCCTTCCATATATATTTTTATATAATTTTGTATTTAAGGCATCATTTATAATTCCTACATATATTTTTACAGAATTTTGTATTTAAGTCATCATTTGTAATTCCTATTTTATTTTTGAAGCATTTTATGGAATCATTTTTATAGAATTTTATATTTAAGGCATTATTTCATCATCCGTCCTTATATATTTTTATAAAATTTTGTATTTATGGCATCATTTGTAATTCCTATATATATTTTTATACAATTTTGAATTTAAGGCATCATTTGTAATTCCTAGTTTTGTTTTCGAAGTATTTTATGGAATCATTTTTATAGAATTTTGTATTTAATGCATTGTTTCACCATCCTTCCTTATATATTTTTACAAAAAAATTTATATAAGGCATAATTTTTAATTCCTGTATATGTTTTTATAGAATTTTGTATTTAAGGCATCATTTGTAATTCCTATTTTATTTTTGAAGCATTTTATGGAATCATTTTTATAGAATTTTGTATTTAAGGCATTGTTTCACCATCATTCCTTATATATTTTTAAAGAATTTTGTATTAAAGGCATCATTTGTAATTCCTATATATATATTTTTATAGAATTTTATATTTAAGACATCATTTGTAATTCCTATTTTATTTTTGAAGCATTTTATGAAATCATTTTTTATAGAATTTTGTATTTAAGGCATTGTTTCACCATCATTCCTTATACATTTTTATAGAATTTTGTATTTAAGGCATCATTTGTAATTCCTATATATATTTTTTATAGAATTTTATATTTAAGGCATCATTTGTAATTCTTATTTTATTTTTGAAGCATTTTATGGAATCATTTTTATAAAATTTTGTATTTAAGGTATTGTTTCACCATCCATCCTTATATATTTTTATAGAATTTTGTATTTAAGGCATCATTTGTAATTCCTATATATATTTTTATTGAATTTTGTATATAAGGCATCATTTGGAATTCCTATTTTCTTTTTGAAGCATTGTATGGAAACCCTTTAATGAATTACATGTGTCATTTTTATAGAATTTTGTATTTAAAGAATTGTTTCACCATCCTTCCTATATAAGGGTTTTTGATTTGATATATATATATATATATATATATATATATATATATATATATATATATATATATATATATATATATATATATATATATATATATATATATATATATATATATATATAGAGAGAGAGAGAGAGAGAGAGAGAGAGAGAGATGGGGTAAAATGAGAAGGGTTGTTAAAATAAAAAGCCTAGGAAGGCCTCCCAAGCTGCCACCTGTCCACTCTTCATCCGCTCCTTTTTTTTAATAAACAGGGGCATAATAGTCATTTTACATCAATAGTTATATATATCTATATTCTACTTTTTCTTTTCTTCAACAATAATACTCAACTGTCCCTCTCGATCTTTCACCGGCGAACATCGATCTCACCATCGTCTCTCCACCAGCGAGCACCGATCTCACCATCATCTTTCCATCATCTCAGCCATCTTATGCATCTTATTCTACATCACTGATTTAATTGATACTATTGATCGATTTTTTATACGTCGATTGTGTGTTCATCATATAACAAATGACGAGTGTTCGTCATGAACAACAAGTTCATCACAGTGAATAATGATAGTAAGATCTTCACATCTTGTTTTTTAATTTGAATTGTTGATGAAAGCTAGACTTAAGTTTTTATTTGTTTAATCACATACACAAAGTTTAGGAGTTGGATTTATGTTTCTAAGTTTTTCACTACATATGCAACAGATTTGAGGGAAAACTAGAAGAAAAACGTGTGTATAGAACCTGCACACCAAGGTGTTTGATAGAATGCCTCAATAGGAATTTATGACTGTGATGCGCCAGTTTTACATGCTAATGCGCTAAGTTTATACTACGATGCATAAACTATTAATTATACACTATGATGCACCTGTTCCGAATTGCTAATGCAGTATGTTTTTCTTGATAGAAAATATAGGTATAAACATACACATACACATATTTTCAATAGATTTGTGTAATTCATGCAAATGAAATTGTTTGTATGTGAAATTGTATGTATGATGCAGTTGCTCATCAAATTTGATGCAGTAGGTATTAGTTTGCCACAAATATGGATTTATTAGCTAGTACTTTCATTCTTTAATCAGGAAAATACGTGTATACTTAGTTGTAAGTTTGATGTAGTTGTCGATGGAGTAGGTGTATTCCATAGCGATGTAGTAGGCGTATAAGCTTTATAAGGTTGTGAATAGTAAATTTATAAGGTTTCATTAGGTGTTCTTATGGTTCGTTGTGGTGTCCTTTTTGGTATAATATATTGACATGGTTGATTTAAAAAATAATAATGCAGTTAGTATAACATAGGTTTCATGCTCATAAACCCATCATATTGGCTTCAAACAGCCCCTATGTAGGTTTATGCTTTTGTGATTACGTGACAAATGAAATTTATGATAATGGTTTGCTTTGAGTATCGAGGTGAGTATAGATTTTGTTTCTAATTGCATAAATTTATTATAATGATTGGTTTAGAAACTAAAGGAAATTTATGATAATGGTCTGCTTTGAATTTTTGGAATGAAAGAGGCATTGGACAAACTAAAGGAAGACACTGGAAATCTAAAGGGTAGATCTCTGATTGAGAAGAATGTATTTATTTTGTTTAGTGTCGTTGGAAAAATGCTATTGCGACTCAAGTGGCATTGTATGTTACTGAAATTTTGAAGAAGACGAAATGCTACTATGAATGTGATGTTACAGAAGTTGCTACTGTGATTGTAAAAAAAGCCATTATGAAGCTGGAAATATGCGACTGAAGAAATATTCTAGTGAAGCTGGAAATATGTTAATGTTTGGTTTTAGTCATTTAATGCTTTTATGTTTCTTTCTTTTGCTACTTTAGGAACACTTGTATATTTTGTTTGTAAACCACTGATATGCACATCTGTGATGAACTAAATGCAAATCTACGTTGATTTAAATGTACATTTGTGCTCAGCACTTTGTATCTCGTGTTTGGTGCTTATAAATGGTTAAAAAGTATGGCAAGATTAGTTGTAACTTTGGTATATTGTTCATTCTATTAGTACCTTCTTATGTTTTCTTTTAATCAAATATGATATGCTTTGACATGCACAATAAATTTGGAACACACAACAAATCTTAAGATGATACTATACGTTCTTTTAGAATGGAAGACAAGCTTACAGTGAGAAGCTATTTCTGTTACGAGTAACAATTTGTACAAAAGTATCATTACATTTTTAACATTCCGAACAATAAGGAAGGGAAACTAAATCATTCTTATTATATACTCCACAAATAATATTTACAGGTACATCAAGACTACTAAATAACCAAAAAGCATTCTAAAAATTCTAACATTATTATGACCATTTACGATAGGAAAACATTAACAACTTTGCTGCAGCAGCCAAATGCCCTTTATGTAGCAGCCAAACGCCCTTGATGCAGCAACCAAATTCCCTTGATGCAGCATCCAAATTCCCTTGATGCAACAGCCAAACTCCCTTCCTGAAGCAGCCCAACGCCCTTCCTGAAGCAGCCATACTCCTTTGATACAGCTTGCTACAGCAGCCAAACGCCCTTGCTGCAACGCTTACTAATGCAATTACTTCAATGTCACATCAACATACTCGGTTATAACAAGCTCTATTGGAAAACTTTCTTTTGTAATTATAAACCTGCACAAAAAATGATTAAATAACCAAACACTATCAAAATGCCAAACCCATAACTGAAATATAAAAATACACTAAACGTTGACCTGATCGTAACACATTAAGAATACTAAACTAATTCTACAATTTGAATCCACTTTACCAAAAGAACCTCTATTTTCACATGCAATAATACTTCCACCATGATAACCCTTAACTGATAAACCCTCATATTTAAACAAATTTGAACCAAAAGTCAAGTCTGATACAAAAATACACACTTTGTGAAACTTAAAACACTACATGCCTAGCCTAATGCTTATACGCCACATACAAGAACTTGTTGCATCACTTCGTTACACCAACTTCATCAAACTTTATTTCGAACATAACACCAAATGCATTGAACCGTACGCTTGCTTATATTCCACTTACAAGCCACCTAGTACATCATTTAGTTACACCAACTGCATCAATCATTCAAACAAA
>JANFOE010002744.1:5000-47446 GCA_025667525.1 Glebionis coronaria
CGACCAGAACCGATTCAACCGACATAGTTAATTCGGGTTTCAAAACATTGGCAATAAGATGCAAAGAAAAACGAAGGTAAAAAATGCGACCAACAGATTGAAAGAGACTATAATTAAATATGGTCAGATATCCCATCATTATAATTTAAAAAATTCAAAGGAAAGGAGAACTGAACACATTTATGAGATCTAGGACGTGGATATAACAAAAAAACATTAATGTGACAGCACAGTAATCAACTACGAAGTCCAGGAGATTAGATAGACACCCTGGGTGTAGATCCCGTCTGATACGCATAACACAAAGACTTAAGGCAATAACTATAAGAAAGCATCTACAGGTGTACAAGACAACGGCAGAGAAAAGTGATACAACCACAAAGCGTCAAAGCCATCTTACTTGAGTCTTTTGACTTGCTTCTTGATTCCCTAGTTCTTCTATGAGCTTTTATACCCCATAAATTTCTCGGCCTCTTGCTCCTGCTCGTTCTCCTACACAAACAACGCAACAGTTTTCAACACATTATTTTACCTTACAAGCCACTACAAGTGGCATCCTGTTACTTTTATAATTTAGTAGCATATATATGTTACTTACAAAGGATTTAAATTAATTACTTCTCCCACAAAGCTAATTGTTGGTTACATACTTACATTTATAATTCAGAATACTAAAAGAAAAGTAATTTGTAAATTACACTTCAAATATAGCAGTCTTTCTTTAGTGATGACTGATGAGCACAGGGTTTGCAAGACCAATCAATAAAGACCAGTTGTCGGCGATGCAGCGCCTGCCTCAGGAGACAGTGTATAACAAAGAAACCAATCGGGGTCCTCGACATGCCTGTCCATAAACAATATTTCTCCATATTAACAACCTGTTTGTGGTTAAAAAAAGATGAGATAAGCAGCATATAATAACAATACTATAATAGTTGATGCATAGAATCTCAGTAACAAAAAAAATGTATGCTGAGTTGTACATGGATCTCTTGTTAGTTTGTTTGCTGCTAGGCTGAAAAGGTGAGGGGGTCTATTCCAGAAGAATCTGTGATGTATCTTTTGAATTGAACCTATAAATTTTTCGATGGGAGAGCTTGGCGTAACACTAACATATAAGGAATATAGTTAGGCTACCTGTAAAACTCTTTTTATTAGGTAAGATTGTGTGAGTCTGTCATTTGCACTTCCTTTTGGGATGTCGAAACTTTGCCAGGATGTCTAGGCTGAAGTCTGTTGGTTCCTTTTTTCTGTGCGTCAGTCATTTTTCCCTTCTATAGCTCAGGTTATTGTTTATAAAAGGTCGACTTACATGGTTAACTCCGACACCGCTATAAGCAGATCTATTGGCCACTTTTTTGTTGACAACATGAGTATTCGTGGAACCAGTATAACATGGCGACCTCACATTCGGCACAATAGGATCATACTGCATTCCATACAGATTGTTACTAATGGATTAAGTTACTTCACCTAAAAGAGAGACAGTAGTAAAAAAATATAGAACACCTGTATCACACATAAGTATATATCCTCCTAGTCTTAAGGATACTCGATAGTTTCCATGTGTTTAGTACTACTTTTTTGCTAAAAAATCAATGGAGGTGATTGAAATACCAGGTGAACGTGCTTACTCAGATAACAGGCCTCCTACACAAACTTCCAGCAAATCCATTTTTCCTGATTAGCTCCAGCCACATCAGCAAACAAAACTCGAGTATCTGGAACATCCTAACTTTGGACTTGGACCTGTTGGAACTCAGAGATCTTCATTGTGGCTGAAGTTTTCTAAGATATCATCTCAAGTAAAAAGTAACTTTCAAAACATCAGACAACTTTAAAAATGGAATGTAATCATAGAGAACATCAAATTAAACCTTGAGAATGTGGTTCATATTGTAGTCGCATAGATCTTGGTCAATGCCTTGACGCTCGAAGTCTTTGTGCAGCCTCTGTGTAACTTACAGCAGAAGTCTCAAAATTCAACAAACACATGCTCTTTGGCCTCCGGACCCATAGAGGTGGCAAGCCCTCACAGTTTGATAAGAGCCAAAGCAGTCCAGAAGCTCTTGTTTTCATCCGTTGGGATGTTTCGAGGGTGAAAGCTTAAACAAACACAACGTAATCACAGTTCACATCACATTCTAAATAAAGCATGGATTAGAAACTGTAAGCACATATACAATCAAATAAAAGAAATATAAACTCTAGTGACATTAACAAATAACAATTACCTGAATACATTCAAAAGTAAGTGGATCGTTACAGAAACTTACGACTTTCCAAATAAAATGCCCGTATCCATGTCCTTGATTGCCGAATCTAATAAAAGGGTATCACCTGTGGACAAAGGTTTTAGAAGAGCCCATGCGATAGTTGTAAATATAGCTACAGTTATAGAGTGGAACACAACTGAGGAGCAAAACAATGTAATCATTTGTAACACAATTCAATCAAGTATAACACAGGAAAATAGATATATAAATGCAGAGGCAATTTAAATCATATTCTATTTTTTGGTTTATTACAGTTTAGATTGATTGCAGTAACAACCACAAGAGGATTCTAGGTTAGTTGAAGCTTTAATGTCCGTTTAGCAATCAAAGGTAACCTCAAACTTGTACCTATATGTACTCATAAGAATGTGTTTGTGCTAGAGTAATGATATAAATTCTTTTTGGTTTCCAAGGGTATGGGCTCACTGAGTATGAAAATTATGAGGAAGTAGAGAAAGTTATAACCTCAATGGATGGAGGCGGCCTTCTCACATTGCAGCCTCCAACACAACTGATTATTTGGGAGAAACTAATATGTTGAAGACATTTCACCCTTTCTGACTCCCCCAACTCGTTGTCTTAGCCATTCAACAACAAATGTTGTTCATAGATCTGACAGTTTGGCCAAGTGGTATAAGGAGCCAGATTTATGCTCGGGTCCGAAAGGGCTTGGGTTCAAATCCCACACCTATCAACTCACAAATAATTAAGGCCTAATATATGGTGGACTAAAGATGTTTTAGTAAAGATGAGCAAGACTTCTAATATCTCTCATGCCTAATAAAAAACTTCACAAATGTGGTGTACAAAGATTAAACAGAATTACCTTGAATAGGAGCAATGGTGATTGTTGATGACTGACACGTAACTATCTGAGTTTCCTCTGCATCCTAACATTCGGCATAGAAGAAGAATGCCAGATCAATAAATGGATTATCCAAAAGTTATATTTAAATGACATATTACAATCTAAAAAAAGTCTAATAAATTATTAAAAGTCAGATTGTGTGACACAAACAAAATCCACAAGTAAACAGGAAATAGAAAATTCAAGTACCATGTAATAATACCTCCAGTCACTTTTGCTACATGTTAGTAGGAACACTTGAGAAGAGGAAGATGTGGGTCGAGTGTGTCGTTTAAGAAAGCTGATACAGAAAATGGACAAACCATTAGGAGTCGTTCATTTTACCATCTTACTGAATAAAAGACGTAACATCAGTAAGTTAAAAGATGACAAGATGCTTACCGAAAAGAAAAAAGAAACAGGGCATGATCCCGATCCAACAATCAAAGAACATCACCTCTTGATCCAGTGGCTGCATAGCTTCAAAATAACTACATACAAATAATTAAGCATGTATAAACAACAAAATAAACAATTCTACGTTAAGAGTTTCAACTTATACCAACAATAGTCAGATGTTAAATTCTACATATAATTTTAAATACTCTAAAAAAGTTCGATCATGACTTCTGCTACTCATCCAAAGGAAGCCAAGAGTCGACATTCCAGATATCTGTAACTGTACACCAGGCTACGACTGATAGCACTCTATTTTCGGGGAAACAATATCTCTGAAGCTTGATATTTAGCTAAGCTTAATAGAAAAGTAAAGGCATAAGCTTTTATATGCCAATTATATGATTATCCAATGTCTGACTTCAAGTTTACCCAAACTCGGACATAGATTTACATTATTCAAATTATACCTTAAGATCAATAAAAGTACTTTTGAGATTCTGAGTACCTTGCAGTGAAAAAGCTGAGAAAAAGTTGAACAAAAAGCTGAAGAAATCTTGTTTAGAGATCTTTTATTGATCTCAATGTAATTATAAGTACGCTTAGATCTATTCCTAATTATAAAACATGAATAAGCAAATGACCCCAAAAAGTGGAGTACCTTTATAAGTAGCGACTCGAAATAGCAGACAAAATGAGCGCAGTTTGTGAGCAATAACAAATGCAGTTGAAAAACTTGGTTTGCTATATATATGTCGCAAAATATACCATTGATGACTCGACATTGATACAATAATCAAGCTTTTCTTGCAATGTCGAAATCACACTATCAGCCACTACACAACTCCATTTGTTGTCGTTTTTCATTGCTAAATAGTCAAGCACTTAGAGCAACGTAAGAGCATTCAAGTTGCTTTAAGTGTGTGAGCTAATGGCTAAAGCACTACGTCATTATCTTCAAAATCGTCACCTCTAATGAACCTGCAATAGAATTTTTCATCAATTAAGTATTTTATTGTAACATGCTGAACTACATTTATTAACTGTATTTGGGAGCTATACACATCAAGAATTTCCTTGAGTTCTAAAATAGCATAATTGGTGAATCAGACATCAACATTCATGTCCCACATGAGATTCGTCAATCAATTTCGAATCTGTAAGAGAATTGTACGTATATAAGAAAGTACACAGGGGTACCTGATTCAAGAAAAGAGCTACAAGGATAGAACCTTGACGGCCCCCCACTATTGGCCATATCAACAACACTTGATTTCAAGAAATCCCACTAAATCTCCTCTAATGGCATTTTCCAAAGTTGTTCTCCAGCGACTTCGAGGCTGCAACCACCTCCTTTGCCAGCTCATTATTCGGTCTGAAGATACCTGTTTTAAATTAAAACCACTACTAACGCTTCCACCTGTTTTAGGTTTTAAAAACAATATTTGAGCCGATTATTTTAATAGGATTGTCTCCATACTACCTTTCATTAGTCGCTCATGTAAATGGAACCAAGCCGATATCTGTCTACATACATCTAATATCTATCTATTCTCTTAATTGTAACGTCTATATGAGGCTCAAATAGGATGAGAACCGAAAAAACCAGATACAACGGGCATGGCTGCAAACCTAAAGCCACACCAAGACACGAACGATCACAACTTTAATCGACCGTCTCAGACTCATCACAACCCCTTATAATCAATGTTTTAAAAAAATGGTTTATAGTACAATACGATATTTTTAAGCTCGGTCGAAAAAGCAAAAATATTTCAGATGTCTCAAAACAGAAGCCGCTATATGTTTATTACGAGTTTAAGACCAAATACCAAAATTTTAAAATCATAATTTTAGCTTGGAGGCAAAGCGGACCCTGTCATCCTACCTTTGGCTATGACTATGGCTTCGATGTCCCCTATCTTCATAACTGTGGTGCTCGGGGATAAAATAGCAGAATCAGAACACTGCACCATCTGACAATAGACCTACCAAACAGCTCTAGTGTCGATTTTGTGAGGGAGAAAATAGCAGAATCAGAACACTGCACCATAGATTAAATGAAACCTCCTTACATTTAAATTGTCGTCTTTCTAATGACAAGTATTCGGTTGAATCCTTGCAGCAACCTAAATTCATATGTAAACAACTCAATCGATGCGCTTTGTGTGAAGAAATTTTTAATTGCATTAAGTCTTAACAGTTTGCATCATCAGAACTTTCTCAGTGTCTCTCCATTGCATCTGCTGATGTTTTACAGTACAACAAAAGTAAAAGGATGTCAAATGTATTGTTCTGGTATAATAGGTCTTTTACTAATTTCTCAAGTATTCCAAATTTTAATACAATGTATATTGTTTTAAAAAACATTAAGTTCCACCCAATTTTGATACCAAGACATCATCCGTACACCAGCTCCTACACGTGCATTGGTAGATATCGGTTCATGTGGACCAATTTGTAAAAATCAAGGGATAGGCCAGAGCATTTCAAGGACATTCTGTATGAATAAGACCAAAGAGTGATTAATTCATTACGAACCGGCTTAACTTATAGCTGAAGATAATGGCTTTCTTACGCGAGCTGCTTACAACCAAGGTGTTTTGATTAGCTTATATCTTTAGCTTATTAGTTCTTGAAACACGAAAAAGCCGATTAGCGTTACAGAGCAAGAATTAATATCAACTACCTGTTATAGGTAACCAAGAAAACCGAAACAGGTTTACATAAGACACGTAGTTTCAGTAAGCTTAACTAAGGGTAGATTACGTTGACACAAAAGATTTTTTGTTTTAAAATATTAGTTATTTATTTGATAGCGTATCAAACATGAACTTTCTTTTAGATCCATTATTTCTGTAATAATATCCTTTGGATCAACATTGAGCAATTTAAAACCGAGCCTATTCATAAGAACTGTTAAGAACAGCCACCCACTCAAACACAATAGTCTAAACTTAAGTTTAATACAGTAACAAATATCAAGAAAAAACAAAATTTTATATTAACTAACCTTTATGATTCCAACATGATCACCTTTTAATTGTTCAGGGCACAGTATCATCCTAGTACCAGGCTAGTGAGTAGCATCAGTCATCCCGGAACCTATTTTGACCCGCCAATTATACCACCTATATATAGTTAGTAATAAAATTTACATACCTCTGTGTAACCCTTTCTTGTGGTGATATGTAGTTGAGAGTTATCCCATTTATCAACCATATTTTTCAATGCATTATCATCTTCAATAAATGTGTTTTATCACACCATTTTTCCCTTAACCATCATATGAAGGGTTGTTTGTCCTTTCATAGCGGCCCTACCAATATATAAGTATCTGAAAGTGTAAATTGGATTCAGTAACGATATATTTCCAATCAGCAATATATGCTAATACGTATATCGTTAATGGGACTGAAATGTGGGATTCCGCTGCAAGAAGATTCTCATAGTGTTTTGATCTTTCCTCAAAGTCTCTATGTCTAATGAGGGTACCAAAACCACGAGCAATAATGAGCTCGACAATTCTCAAATCCGGCTGATGAGTGGCTGCGGCAGGGGGAGTGTAGCAGTAGTAGAGTTGAAATCTTCACTCCCATTCCCTGCAGACAACAAAAAGACAGACCCAAATCCCATTCCCCTTGACTCTGCAAATCCAGCTGGTGTAGCAGTTCCATCCGTAATAACCACCTTTCGAGAGTACTCCATCGAAAATTGAACCTAAAGTCAAAGGATTTAAATAATTAATTAGTTTTTTTTTCTAAAAAGCTGAGATATTGTAAAAAAATTAATAAGTACATACCCTAGCTAATAGGGAACTTTCATTTTAAAATGCAGAAGTGTGCCTAAAAATTTGTATTTTATGAAAATCTATAATGTTGAGTAAAGGAATGGAGGTATGAAGAGTTGAGAATTGCATTGGGGGAGATAACATAGAACCACATATATCAATAAGAAAGGAAAAGTCGTTGGCGGAAACCGACATTTTGCAAGACCACGAATACATTGAAGTCGTCCTCTCACACCGTTAAGCTTCTAAGTAACTCCACCATGAATATTTCAAATCAAATTTCGCAACAAACCTAACCTCGATTCAAATGTAACAGAATATACATTACTATATACTTTGCAAAAAGATGGGTAATGCTACCTTTGGGTACAACTGAGTTACTCGGTATAGTTCACATAGACCAGCATTGCATGTTTCTCGTCTGGTTTGTATCAAAATGCTTTTCAGTGGTTTTAAGTACTTGTGCAATAGGTTCCCGTCTGATTGTAACCACAGTCATTCGTGAATCTTGTTAAGGAGTCAGAATATTATCTGAATCAGAGAGAATGACCCCTGGTGGGCTGGTATGTTATTGGAAAGAGATCCATGTGTGCTCCCAAACACGAAAGCGCCAATGGGACCCTTGCTTGCCTCGATAGGCGGGATATGTGGTAGTGGACACTCCAATTTACTACTTGCAGTAAATGCAGACGCTTCAGCTTTCTTCTTACCAGATGAATTATCAGGTACATTACGAGAAGAACTGCAAAAAGTGTAAGCGAAACATGTCTTTTCAGAACTTTCATCTTATATGATAGTATGATACATGATTATTCCTTTAAAATAGCTTATTTCGTGAAGTTGAGTTCGTTACACATATTATAGTCTACTATTAATAAGTCATATATCACCACTTGTACTTTAGAAGAAAAGAGACGTCCAAATCAAGATAGGGTGGAGGAGGGTCAAGACCAGGAAACCATGTGGGCCGAGCTTCAGTATGAATGGCTATTTTAAGAGTAAGTAACCCGATCTCAGTATAATGTACTATTTTGACTACAACTTCTCTACTTATCTTTCATTGACGGAAAAAAAAGAGTAACAGAAGCTCCGGGTATCCATTTAATATCAAAGATTACCACATTTTTATCAATATTTAATTGTCATTTCAAATGACGTAAATTAAAAGTTATAACTGCACTCTTCTTTTTCTATTTTATTCTTTTTTGTCTGTCTTGTAGCTGAAAATCTAATGAGATTTAGGCTAAATGGTTATCTGATGGCAGCTGAAATGTGTATATCCTCTTTGATTCCCCATATGCTTGCAGTTTTAGTAGGGGGTATTTTTGACTCGAACTTATGATCTTGTCACAGTACCATTCTATCATGGCTACTTGTAGATAGGGCGTTCTTTAGATTTTTTACCATCTAAATTAATACCCAATTCAACACTTGGTAAGCTCCTTTTTTCTTAGGGAATGATTAACGGGTTAAAACAGTAAAATACTAAGGAATCAGATCCCACACAACTGACACCAATCATATTACGCACGGCAAAACAACTACATAAATATAACGCAACCAAGTCATATGAGAAAACTAAAAGTTAGCTTATTTTAGTCACCGTATCAACTTTCTTCGTTATGAATTAGAGTCCATTTTATTTTTCTTAAGTCATCAGGCATATAACTTAAACAGATTTTTATAATAGCAGTTGTGATACCTGAACTGGTGCAGGCTGCGAGTTGAAGCCACAAGATCAGCAATGTTTTTCAAATTCTTGGTGAATTGGCCAGAGATATCAGATGTGGAAGAAGTTTGAAATGATGATCTTGGATCTGCTTGCTTCGATGCTACTCTTGGATCTGCCTGTTCTAAGTTGCCTTTAGTGGTGTCGACAATTGATGAACCGGTAACTGGTTCTGATTTTTGTAAAATTTTACTTTGCAGAGCATGATGAGGATCACGACACAAATTTGTGATCACCTCTTCCTCTATACTTGGTCCTCAAATTCGTATGAGATGCATAGAAAAAACCAACCAAAAAAAAATTAATTAACAAAAAATGGATTAGGGTTTAAAAGTAATACAATTAAAAGTGGATGAAATAACAAAAAATCAAATGGATCGAACAGTAAATCAAACAGAAAACAACAAAAATAAAAACAATTAATTAAGAAAAAATTGATTAGGAGATCCAATATTTTTCATTAGAGTTGAAAGGAAATACTCCCATCATCATAACCAATATCAATTACAAAAATTTATAATCGTTTTGCAAATTTCAGGAAGCAGACATTAGAACAACACGTAAAATCTTAAAAAAGTATGATCACTTCATTAGGCTCTACTCTGAATGTTAAAAATAAGTGAAGCACGACCATAGTCAGGTTTATAGGGACCGACTATTTGCTTAATGTTAGATAAAATGATATTTGTAACAACACACATATCACTAAAAGCTTTAATTAGTAATTACAAATTTGAATGATTTAAAAATAACTGGTAGTAGTTACGAATACACAATAAGAAAGGAAAAATATACCCCAAATATGTGTCAGGAAGATTGTTCGATCCCTCAATCCTTCAACAGTGGCTCAGCAACCTTTAGAGTCTTTCAAAATACATAAAAGCAAGTGATAACTATGGTATGTTGATTTGAACCATGCATCTAAAGGTGGTTTCTGATCTGTTATTGAAAGTAGCCTTTTCACAGAAGAAGCATACTCTTTTATCAGTCATTTTCAAACATAAATGACCAAACCATGTGACAGTGAAGATGAACAATCGATATACAATTGGAACCTTACATCACCTTGGATAGCAAGTTCATCAGTAGCTTAGAGCAACAACATGACTGTAATGAGACAAAGTACAATCTAATTTTGACGCTACTGTTAACCTCAAATAGGACAGATGTGTCATACCTACAGACCACCTCCAGCCACAAATGCTAGTCATCTCTTTGTTTCTCAATCCATGTATCCATTGCCATATCCCACGAACCCTCAAAAAAGATTATTACTGAACGGTCAACAAAACGTCAACAAATATTTGAAAATGATATTATAGGCTAACCTGGCTTGCATAGATTTCTCGACATGGTGAATTTGGTGTTACTCATTTGGTATTAGCCTTTGATGCAGCCGTTACCAAATTCTTAACTTCGTGTTGCTGCTACAGGATTGTGCTCACTCATGTGTATCTATCCTGTGAAGTAAATTTAACATACCATTCGGATTTGCAGATACGTACCTTTTTCCCACCAGATTCAGCCAGAAAAACACTTCTTCTCTGGATCAAAGATTGAACCTGCTAATACAATAAACCAACATGAGATCATTAGGGTTTTGTGAAATAATAAAAATCCATTAGTAGGGTTTGAGTAAAAGAGGGTCGTTTGTTTTTAATCTCCAGCAAGTTTGAAAGATATATCACATATAGGAGTATATCTTCATGTTTTTTTAAAAAATTAAAAGATATCAACATAATTTATGGAATATATATTCATTTATATCATCTATGTTTATATTAGATAAGAATGAATATTATCTATGCTAATATTAGATTACAATGAGTTTATTATGTGTGTTTTGTATTCAAAATTAAAAATAGTTGGATGGCTTAGATGGTAAAGATGTTCCCATTTGAATGAGAGGTCACGAGTTCAAATCTTGCAAGAGACATGACATTATTTTTATAAAGGTGAAATTGAATAACTTTTAAATAAAAAATCCGGAATTAATTAAAAAATCCGAAAATTATATACAATTATTAAAAAACCTAAAAAAACTCGAATATATAATATTGGCCCAGACTTGAACCGGACCAATACAGACTCGGACCGGTCAAGACTTGAACCGGACCGGCCCAGATCTTCAAAACGCAATTTACAAACGCAGCTTTCAAAACTGCGTTTTCAAAACGCGATTTTCATAAAACTGCGATTTCAGACAGAAAATTCGTGGAATTTGGAGATTTTCTAGGAAATTCTGAAATACTATTGGCTAAAAGATGTGACTGAGATATGACTGGGATTGAAACTGTGGTTTCAAATTATAATTATACCTATATATAATATATATATATATATATATATATATATATATATATATATATATATATATATATATATATATATATATATATATATATATATATATATATATATATATATATATATATATATATATATATATATATATATATATATATATATATATATATATATATAGATTTGCGTTCAAGTAAGAACCAACCTTAATATAAAAACAATAAGAACCAATATCTTTTTGCCATGTGTCTTTTTCATTTTAAAAAAACTGAAATTAATTTTATTAAGTTTAAGGGTATTATAGTAATCTTGTATTTTTTATATCATTATATCATCATTAATGCAAAATTAATACTAGTAACCATCATCCTGTTTTGTTTGTATACCTTTTTTTCTCAACCCAACTGTCACGTGCTTATGGAAACAACAAACATATACTCTTGTTTTGAGTCACGTTAAGTCATGTTTTTTCACTAATTACTATTTTTTTTCTTTTTGATGTGTATCACTCGGATTTTATATGTTAGCTTTTGTTAGTATGTATCCGTATGGTATGTATCATCACCATTCCCTATATGTATTATCTTATAGCGACATTCGTGAATTAGAGTCTATTGTTTTTTTTCGTAATGTAACACGGTGTCATATTTTCTTCATGTTGTTTAAGTTATTGAAAACTACCCGCGCCGATAACTATGGTTGATTTTAGATTGAGGGTTATAACATATCGCTATATTTACTAGTGCCAAAAACGAAGTTTGTAGCGACACATATAAATAGTGACACATATATAGTGACACACTAAATTTAAGGTACATATAATTAAAGTGTGTCACAAATTATGTGGGTCACAAATCTAGATATTGTCAATAAAGGTATCTTAAAAATTACAGTGTCACTACAAATGTTTTATAAGTCATGCCTCACAAAAAATGTGTCACAAAATTATGTAGCACTATAATTATATTATAAAGTTAAGTGTTTTAAAAGACTTAATTTGTCACTAAAATGTGTTTATCACTAAAAATTATCAAAAGAATATAATGTGTCACTAGAAATTTGTCAAGAAAAATTACACTAAACTTAATGTGTCACTACAAGAGTATCATATTTTTTATTGTGCCGTTAAAAATTGTACAAATATTTAATGTGTCAATAAAATGTATTTTGATATGATATTATAAATAATTGCATGTATCATGATTAAATATACAGATAATGTATTAGTGATCAAATGTTTTGATGTAATTTTATAGAGTTACATAATAACGAATCTTGATTTCCAAAAGAAATTAGAAAATCTAGATTATTAACAATGATTTAAATTGCAAATATGGCCTACTACGTAGTAAAAAAAGAAACGGATGGAGAGATGTGAGATTGGTTTAATTCTTAAGTAATGTTTTTAAAAATTTCCATTCATTTTAAGCTAATTACAAGCATGCCATTTAAGTTATTTTAATTAAGTGAGATCATGTCCAATACATCTAATGGTCTATATTGGTTCTTATTGTTTTTATTTTAAGAGTGGTCATCACAATAACGCTCCTCTACATATATATATATATATATATATATATATATATATATATATATATATATATATATATATATATATATATATATATATATATATATATATATATATATATATATATATATATATATATATATATATAGAGTTGGGGTAAAATAAAACAATTTCTAAAATAAAATAAATGAGGTGGAACCACATGCTACCATGTGTCCCCCTTTTTTTTCAAAAAAAAATGGTGTCTTTTTGTAATTTATAAAACTTCAGGGGCCGTTTTCAACAATTTTCTTAAACTTATATAAACTGGGTTTTTTCACACACACATTTAGATCGAATATTTCATTTCCACCGTAACCAACCACCATCGTCTCCTCCATTTTCTCCGCCATCTTCTCCATCGTGAACCACCACCTTCCCCGCCTGGTCCATCGTCTTCCCCACCTTCGCCACCACTAACCACCACCTCCCCCGACTTGTTCGTTCAAAGATTCAACGGTTTGATTTGATAACCCTATTTCTTTATGTTGATTCACCATCTCACCACCTTCTGTCCACCATACTTTCTCCATCGCATCACCAGCGACATGTTAACAACCGTTCCCCAGTTGGTATGTGTTTAGATTCGACCAAAAACTTTAAAAGTAAGCTTTTTTATGTTCTATTTAATTATCGTTGATGAATACGGTATATTGATCTTTTTTTTTACTACTTTCGTAATGAATTTTGAGAGAAGAAATAGTTGAAAGTGTATATATGAAACCTGTATACTAGGTGTTTGATAAAATGTCTATATGATTTTCTATAACTATGATGCGTTAGTTCTAACTGTGATGCTTTAATTCATAATGTGATGCACTAAGATATACAGTAATGTAGTAGATCGTAACTGCAATGCGGTAGAAACATATATGTGACGCAGTAGGATATAAAGTAATGTAGTAGAACGTAACAGTAATGCAATAAAATTTATTTGTAAAAGTGATAAAGTATGCATGTGATTTGGTAGAAATTGCACTGTTGTAAAACACTAATTTTGTAGAATATACGGTAATGTTGTAGAATATACGGTAATGTTGTAAAACACTAATGTTGTAAAACACTAATGTTGTAGAATATACGGTAATGTTGTAGAATATATAGTAATGCAGTTGGGTATAAAATAATGCAGTATGATATACACTAATGTTGTAGAATATACGGTAATACAATAAAATAATGCAATAAAACACTAATGTTGTAGAGTATACGGTAATGCAATAAAACATAACTGTTGTAAAACACTAATGTTGTACAATATACGGTAATGTTGTAGAATATACAGTAATGTTGTGGAATATACGGTACTGCAATAAAATAATGCAGTATGATATACACTAATGTTGTAGAATATACGGTAATGCAATAGAACACTAATGTTGTAGAATATACGGTAATGCAATAAAACATAACTGTTGTAAACACTAATGTTGTAGAATATACGGTAATGTTGTAGAATATACGGTAATGTTGTAGAATATACGGTAATGTTATAGAATATACATTAATGTTGTAGAATATACGGTACTGTTGTAAAACACTAATGTTGTAAAACACTAATGTTGTAGAATATACGGTAATGTTGTAGAATATATAGTAATGCAGTTGGGTATAAAATAATGCAGTATGATATACACTAATGTTGTAGAATATACGGTAACGCAATAAAACACTAATGTTGTAGAATATACGGTAATGCAATAAAACATAACTGTTGTAAAACACTAATGTTTTAGAATATACGGTAATGTTGTAGAATATACGGTAATGTTGTAGAATATACGGTAATGTTATGGAATATACGGTACTGCAATAAAATATTGCAGTATGATATACACTAATGTTGTAGAATATACGGTAATGCAATAAAACACTAATGTTGTAGAATATACGGTAATGCAATAAAACATAACTGTTGTAAAACACTAATGTTGTAGAATATACGGTAATGTTGTAGAATATACAGTAATGTTGTAGAATATATGGTACTGTTGTAAAACACTAATGTTGTAGAATATACGGTAATGTTGTAGAATATATAGTAATGCAGTTGGGTATAAAATAATGCAGTATGATATACACTAATGTTGTAGAATATACGGTAATGCAATAAAATAATGCAATAAAACACTAATGTTGTAGAATATACGGTAATGCAATAAAACATAACTGTTGTAAAACACTAATGTTGTAGAATATACGGTAATGTTGTAGAATATACGGTAATGTCGTGGAATATACGGTACTGCAATAAAATAATGCAGTATGATATACACTAATGTTGTAGAATGTACGGTAATGCAATAAAACACTAATGTTGTAGAATATACGGTAATGCAATAAAACATAACTGTTGTAAAACACTAATGTTGTAGAATATACGGTAATGTTGTAGAATATACGGTAATGTTGTAGAATATACAGTAATGTTGTAGAATATACGGTACTGTTGTAAAACACTAATGTTGTAAAACACTAATGTTGTAGAATATACGGTAATGTTGTAGAATATATAGTAATGCAGTTGGGTATAAAATAATGCAGTATGATATACACTAATGTTGTAGAATATACGGTAATGCAATAAAACATAACTGCAATTCAGTAGAAACTATTTGTAATATACTTATAATTTTTTACCGCATTATAATGTTTTAGTTTGTAATTCACATTAATGATTCTATAGATTCACTAATGTACATAACATTTATGTTATTTCTTATTGATCAAGTGAAGTTAATTGAGTTTTGTTATTGTATGAAGTATTGAAATGAATTTAGATGGTTGTTACAGTATTTGGTAATATTGTGCTGATGTTTGGCACGTATTAGATTTAGATATAAATACTGTGATTTTCAGAGTTAAATGGTTGTTACTGGTCTTAAAGTTAAGTAGCTTTTCATTATGATGGAGTAGGTATAAAAGCGTGATGCAGTAAGATTGTCTATTGTATTGTGATGGAGTAGAATATACATTTTGATGTAGTAAAGTTTACATTGTAATGCAGGAAAATAACACAGTGATGCAGTAAAGTAATGAAACGAGGAAGTGTAGTGGCTGTGTAGGAAAAGAGCCATGATTTAAAAGCATGCCCATTGAAGTGGCCACCATCAAAGAACAGCAAGCAACAAGAAGAGCCGACAAGAGCGACAAGATCTGGACACAGAATATGTACCCGTAAAGCTTACAAGCAATGTTTCATTATTCGTTTTATATTCAGATATCAAATTATTACTTACAAGCCATGTTTTCGGTTCTAAGATGTATAGTATTTGTTACCAAACATGAATACAAAAGTATCTTATTGTATTTTAAATATACTTGGTATCCTTTTGTTTTACGAATAATAATTAATACTGTATATTATCTTATTTGTTTGGTGTATTATAACGCATTAAAATATACATTATATTTTGATACAATAGCATTCACATTATGATGCAGTAAAATAGTCATTGTGATGTGGTAAAATAATACAATGATGTACTAAAGTATTATTTTGATGGAGTAAAGTTATATTGCAATTCAGTAGTATGGTAACAATCTGACGAAGTAAAATAATATTGTGATGCATTAGCTGTAGTCGCCAGATGCAATATTATTTTCATTGCAACATACTGGATAACTTAATGCATCTATGTTCATTCACATATCAACAGTAATCAAAAGTAGTAAATATTATACAAAATTTGTCATCATTAAAATTTCAATAAATCGTATTTACGTTCCGTATTCCAAAGTATTACATCTAATATAATTGAAGTGTTGTCTATAAATGATCCACCATCCACGAGTATCTTCCAAGAATCTTTGTTACGCGTTCAATGCATCTGTGCACCATTTCGCCCTTCAATTCGAGTGTATCAATTGGTATTTGAGGATGCAATCTACTGCTTGTAGCTTGGTAAATGCATATGCCTTTGTCGCTTGTGTTTTTTTGCATGTTCTTTTCACCTGTGTAATAACAGTTCAAGCATTTTCATGAAAATAGCAAAATATATTATGTGATGCAATAGAATTTAAACTAGCATGTAGTAGAGTATAAGTATAATGTTGTAGAAATAAAGTTATAATGTAGTAAAAAACTACAAATACATTACAAATATTTTCTACTTCATTACCATTATATTCTACTACATCACTGTTATTTATATCATAATTTAACACAGTTATTTTGTTAGTGCACTATATTCATTTACTAGTATAAAATAGCAGCACCAAATAACTTTAATGTAATAGAACATAAAATAACACTAATGTAGTAGATATAAAGTTGTGATGTAGTAAATCATGCATATGAACAACACGAGTAACCTACTGTATTAAATGCATTAGAATTTCAACCCTAATGTAGTAGAAATAAAGTTTTAATGCATTAAATCATGCATATGAAGAATGTACGTAACCTACTTCATTACAATGCATTAAAATTAAACTGTAATGTAGTAGAAATAAAGCTGCAATGTAGTAAATCATGCATATGAACAACACGAGTAACCTACTACATTAAATGCATTAGAATTTAAACCTTAATGTAGTAGAAATAAAGTTTTAATGCATTAAGTCATGCATATGAAGAATGTACGTAACCTACTTCATTACAATGCATTAAAATTAAACTGTAATGTAGTAGAAATAAAGTTGCGATGTAGTAAATCATGCATATGAACAACATGAGTAACCTACTGCATTAAATGCATTAGAATTTAAACCTTAATGTAGTAGAAATAAAGTTTTAATGCATTAAATCATGCATATGAAGAATGCACGTAACCTACTTCATTACTATGCATTAAAATTAAACTGTAATGTAGTAGAAATAAAGCTGCAATATAGTAAATCATGCATATGAACAACACGAGTAACCTACTGCATTAAATGCATTAGAATTTAAACCTTAATGTAGTAGAAAATAAAGTTTTAATGCATTAAATCATGCATATGAAGAATGTACGTAACCTACTTCATTACAATGCATTAAAATTAAACTGTAATGTAGTAGAAATAAAGCTGCAATATAGTAAATCATGCATATGAACAACACGAGTAACCTACTGCATTAAATGCATTAGAATTTAAACCTTAATGTAGTAGAAATAAAGTTTTAATGCATTAAATCATGCATATGAAGAATGTACGTAACCTACTTCATTACAATGCATTAAAATTAAACTGTAATGTAGTAGAAATAAAGCTGCAATATAGTAAATCATGCATATGAACAACATGAGTAACCTACTGCATTAAATGCATTAGAATTTAAACTTTAATGTAGTAGAAATAAATTTTTAATGTATTAAATCATGCATATGAAGAATGTACGTAACCTAATTCATTACAATGCATTAAAATTAAACTGTAACGTAGTAGAAATAAAGCTAGAATATAGTAAATCATGCATATGAACAACACGAGTAACCTACTGCATTAAATGCATTAGAATTTAAACCTTAATGTAGTAGAAATAAAGTTTTAATGCATTAAATCATGCATATGAAGAATGTACGTAACCTACTTCATTACAATGCATTAAAATTATACTGTAATGTAGTAGAAATAAAGCTGCAATATAGTAAATCATGCATATGAACAACACGAGTAACCTACTGCATTAAATGCATTAGAATTTAAACCTTTAATGTAGTAGAAATAAAGTTCTAATGCATTAAATCATGCATATGAAGACTGTAAAACCTACTGCATTACAGTGCATTAAAATTTAATTTGTAATGCAGTAGAAAGAAAAATGCAAGTATCGTAATACATTACAGTGCATTAAAATTAAACAGTAATGTAGTAGAAAGAACAATGCAAGTGACCTACTGCATTACAGTGCATTAAAATTTAACTGTAATGCAGTATAATAAACTTTATAATTCTCATTGAGACATTATATCAAACACATTTTATACATCAATCATAAACACACACTTGCACAAAACCTTATATATGTTTGATATCCTATCACATTCTAGAGCATTATAATACATTTTTAACACATTTTCTATCTATGAACAACGAAAGTAACCAACTTCATTACACTATATTTTCTACCACATCAAACCCGTAAGTAACTTACTACATTACGGTCTCATACCTAGTACATTAGAATGTTAAAGTAGTGCATCACAATTATGATGTCTTATTGAGACATTATATCAAACACATTGTATGCATAAATCATAACCACATACTTACCCATAATCTTCTACATCTTTGATGTCATACCGCAACATCGACCATGGTTACTATCATTGGTTATCATCAGAAGATCAGCGTGACCGATTCCGATTACCGTCACCGATCGTGGTCACCATATTTGACCACCTTCATCGTTGTAGATCACCATATATGTTCGAGCCATGGATTTACAGTTTTGATTCGATTGATATTGAAAGATTTGATAGATTTGATTGGGTTTTGATATGGAAATGATCGACTTTAGTGTGTGTGTTTTTTTAAGAAACAGATATGATCTTTTTTATTAGTTTTTAGAATTTTATATAATTGGCGTTTTAAATTTTATTATTTTCGAGAATTGCCCCTAAAGTTTTAGAGTTTACAAAAAGACACCATTTTTTTAATCAAATTTAGTGATTTTGATCCAAGGGCTAAGAATTCACCTCATTTATTTTATTATAGGATTTGTTTTATAATAACCCCACTCTATATATATATATATATATATCTATATTATATATAGGTATAATTATGATTTGAAACCACACTTTTTAATCCAGTCATATCCCAGTCACATCTTTTGGCCAATAGTATTTCAGAATTTCCTAGAAAATCTCCAAATTCCAATTTGAAATTGAAAATCGCTTTTCGGAACGCAGTATTTGAAATTGCGTTTTGAAAGTCGCGTTTGAAAACGCAGTTTGTTTGTTGTAAAAAAATTGATTTTTATTAGGGGGTCGTGAGATTCGAAATCATAACCTTCCGGTTGCAGGTTTTGGTGTTTCCCAATTGGGCTATTGGACCGTTTTTGTTTTATAATGTTAAACCCCTATATTTATTGTCCTGGTTATTAGTAAAGTCAATAAAAAATATATTGTTTGAAATAAATAATTTGAATTAGGATACGTATCTTAACCCAGTTAAGAGTATATCTTTTTATTTGCAAACAGATTATCCTTAGAAAAATCCTAATTCTTATCTAAAATAAAACATATGTAAAATCAGGTATGCATTTCTTCTCGAACCCTACTCTTAAACCTAATGAAACTGTGTTTTTTAATTTTATTTTACAGGTTAAATCTTCCATGTCTAAAAGGTATGTACATGTTTTTTTTTCTTTTTATCTAGACCCTAATATCACCATCTGCCTTTCTCTTTTATTCTTGCATGATGGTTAACTAATTTTAATAAAGCTTCGATATTCTTTCTTGTAGAATGTATTATTTTGTTTTGTAGTGGTTAACATATGTAGGTTATATACATGGATGAGAGAATCCAGTGAACTGCAGGTGCCGACAATCACTCAATAAAGGTATTAGTGACCTATATGTCTTACGAGTAAGCTATAAAGTTCTTTTCAAGAATTCAGTCATATGCAAGGTGTCAGTTGATAATATACAAGATTATTATATCAATAACTTGATTTAAAAAATTAATGAAGTGGGATAGCACCCTAAGTAAAATAAAACATTCCATTGATAATTATTGGTTTTTGTGTGTTTAATTTTACGGATGGTTAAGAATTTAGTTAGAGTAAACGAAGTGAGGTTACACTTATTATACGCCGCTTGAAAATGAAAACGTGAACTAACAAATAAGTAATCACTTTGAGAATTCGATGACAAACTTACTTTTTGCAAGTCACTGGCCATTTTTCATGTACAAGTGAAGTAATGCTGCATATTACGCGTGACTAAAAGGACCTTTTAGATTGGGGTTGAAATAAGTGATTAAGAAATGACATATTCAACTAAAGCACACATTAGAAAGTTCTTCCAACGGTTTATCATGTAGTTACATTTTTTATTAGTGCAGTGACGAAGTCGATAACTCTTTTACAAGTCAAAATGGTTAATTTCTCTGGATAATAAAACAGCCCGTTTTGGATTGATCAAATGCTCTTTCCTTCTTTATTTGCGAAATGACAGATCCCCAAACCACCAAAGGTTCTTTTGTTTTTTTTCCTTCATTTTTTTTGCAAAACGATTTCCTTTTCTTTTATGAATGTTGATTACCAGTGGCTAAGAATTTTGGCATCTACAGTTTATGCCTTTGCTGATATAAGAATCTTAACAAGGCTTTTATGTCTACTGTGCCTAACGATTCAAGCGTTAGAATGCAGATAATATCCCTCCAGTGAATTCTGAATGAAGTTATTGGATTGACCTGGACACTATAAAGTCATACGTTTCAGTTATGAAAGGAAAGGCATGGTTTATACGTACTCTGTTGGAAATTTGTAACGTTACAGCTTATTTGCATATAACTAAAATTTCCTTCATTTTCTGTTTTCAGATACGAAACTGGGCAACAGGAGACAAAAATTCTCGCCCATTAGTTTCCTTTTAGTTGAGAAAGCATTGCTTCTTTGTAAATATAGTGCAGCAGAGACCAACTTCAGTAACCATCCTCCTAATTTATCGACAGACTCAAGCATGGTATGTTATTTATTCAACCAGCCTCCTATTTTATGAATGCATGCTCGATACAAGTTCTTCGATCTACAAATGGTTTCTGACTGTAATTTGCAGCATATTGCTTTACGATATAATCAAATCTTTGAAGCCAGACAAAAAACAACTCATCCAGCCTTATATCCCCTTCACTGGTTCTTCACTTTTCATTACTATACGAATGTTTCATCTCTTACAGCGCATAGTCCTTGCTTTGTCGTTTAGATCAAAGCTGAAGAAAAAGAACGAAAGTTCGCTATAACAAAGGAATGTCTCAGACTCTTAGATATGAATTTTTTCAATGTTTATGAGACTCGCCTCATTATTATTTTTTTTTTTGCATATATATATGTGACATAATGAAATGTTTTGTCACATCATTGTTGTTCCTCATAATCTCGATGCATCTGAAAAGAGTGAACTTTACAAGTTGCAGCAGTTGAAAGATGAGCAAGGTGAGGCTTGGTTCAAGTAGAATCTTATTTGATTGATCTATGAGGGCTTTCTGTTTTAATTTTTTATCTGGTATATTTTGGGGTAATGAACATCTGTAAGACGATGAGTAGTGTCTTAGGGTGTACCATTAGGCCTTATCAGGCTGAACTTAAATAGTAATAAGTTAATTAATTTAAAGCACATTGGACAAAGACAGTTGTTGGCATTCCAATCTTAACCTGTTTTACCCGTTTATGACAACTACATTTTTTATATCAACTCTCTAGACCTGAAACCCAACCCACCTAGCGATCTTGTCTCACGACATTTAGTATATATTTTGAGGTTCCGAGGAAAAATATATAAATGACGTATCTCACCGTATTCTTCAGAATAATGCTCTAATAACAAGTTCCGTTATAATGAGATAAAATACTGGTGTTGTGTGTACTTCTGTATCTTGGTAATTCGCATAGTCACGTCTGGTTATCTTCTATTTTTTTATCAGATGTACTATCTGAGCAGTCACTTCTATAAAGTTATATATTGACTGTTGACTGGTGAGACTCATCTGATTGAACTTTGAGATTACTAATTCCATTAATGTATGGTTCTTGTATGGTTCTTGACAATGAGGCTCTTTATCACATCTGTTTCAGGACAGGCTCTATATGATTACGCTGTCAAATGACTATAACATAGGATCTAATTGACGTCTGCAACTGTAAGCATTCACAATCTTGAATCTTTTTGGGCTAACCTTACTCTTACAAATAGTTAAATATCACCTAAAGATTTGTGTGACAACCCGTCAATTTCAGGTCGTTATTTTAATCTCGACCATTACGTATTACGTGTTTACTTTAATGAGAATTTAAAATTTATCGACTAACCGAGAAGGTTATGACTTGAAACTAGCGTAAGAATGTCGATTAGATGAAAACCGACAAGGAATATGTTAGGTATCGATATTATATTCTCAAATAATCATGAAAATGATTTTTCTTATATTTAATCTTTATTTCTCGTATTTTACGTTTTAACGAATGACGATAACTATTAGTGATCGCGATACCGACGGATGCCCAAAAATTTACGTTTTATTATCGAATGTCTCGATATTGTATACTTTCGACGTTTTCGATTTAATTGCGTTTTAAGTCGTGTCGAAGCTTTATTATTATTTTTATGAAGTGTTTTAACTTTCGAAAAGTATTTTTACGAAACCCGAGCCCCGTAAATATTTTTAAAATGTACAATTTACATTTCCTACCTTGTAAACTATTTACTTACAACATAGGACCAAAAGAATGCACTTTTGACAAAATCTACCCTCACCCCACTATTTAAAGATTTTCCACTAACTATTTTCATTAAACAATTCATTTAAAAAAAAAAACCCATCTCTCTCCTTCTTCTCCCTAAAACCGTCCACCCCTCTACACCCAAACCCTTTGATTTCTTGATTTTTACTTTGAATCAAAGGAAACTAAAACAAGACCCATCTTGGAAATTTCATAAGCTTTCTATTGGTATAATTTTCTTCTACATGCATTCACTAAATTTTACTTTCAATTTTTGGTGAAGAACTTGATGTTTGATCCATGTTTATGTTTATATATGGTGTTAATAATATAATATTCATAGTGGGTTATGGTTGCATGTAAGATTTTTGATGGTTTAATTTTTGTGAGATTAAATTTGAGGGTGTTATGAGTTAATTAGATGTGTTATTGTGATATTAGGATCATATTAGGACTATAGGAATTGTTGGAATGGGTCGAAAAATTGTTTTGGTATGATTTTTAGATAGGCTATTTTAGGCAGTAACTTTAAGTCCGTTTTTGAAATTGTTACTGTGATAAACTTGGTAAACTAATAAGATAGGGTCGTAGAGAATTTCATTAGCTTCGATTTGAGCTAAAGTAGAGCTTCTAACTCATTACGAGCGAAAAGTTATGCTACTTTTAGTATTTGTGTACCGGGAGACGGGTATCGGCACAATCCGAAAATTTTTGTCGATATTTGGAATGAATCTCGGGGACTATAAAATGAGTTTTAAAAATGTTCAAGGACTGTTGTAAGTTGCTAAACCTCAGGTCATGAGTCTATTTTCAAACCCGAGTGTCGATTTTGCAAACGGAATTGTTTAGATAAGTCAAAATGGTTTTACAAGTCAAAGGCGTAAAACTGTCCGGTTTTTGTAACACGAAGGTGTGTCGGGCAGAAGGTCTTAGAAGTATTATTTTTGAATGAAATTTAAACTGAGTCTTATACATATTATTTGTGAGTTTATCACCAAGTTTTGTCGAAATCGGACATGTCTAGATAGGTTAGATTGGTGTGTACATTTGGAGTGTACATGCTGAGTGGTATTTTGGACACGTAGTTCAATACTTGTATGGCGTGAGTTGAGTATTCACTATTGGTCATGGTGACTTACTCAAGTGTTAAGTCATTATATAAATGACTTAGCTACTGGTCCGAGGGAAGTAAAATGAATGTTTGACTTGCGTTGACTTGGCGTCTTATGACGGGTCAATGTCAAGGGTGTAAGTCTTTAAATGAATAAGTGTTGAATAAAAGGGTATAGAAGTACACTTATATTTTTGTTAATTATCGGGATTTTCATGGTCATTTGAAATCGACTTTCGTATTATTTAAGTATTTTATATATACTTGAGTCGTTTATTAACGAACGCGCCTTATTTGGTAGGTTGCGGTCTTCGTGTTTAACGGGCATCACAAATCGTCGGCGATCGTCACATTTCTACTATCGTACCAAGGTGAGTCTATAGCCTCGCTTTACATGTTTACTCGTTTTATAAAACCCGCGAGGGGGATAACATGCTTGTTTTATTAAAATAAGAGGGGTACGACGAGAAGTTGTGGAAACCCTTATTACTGGAAAAACATTATATAAATGAAGGGTACAACGAGAAGTTGTGGTAAACCCTCATTCTTTTAAAATTGAACACAAAGGACCCGATTGTATGCTTAGATGAAAGTTGTTATATAAGTTTGTTTAGCCTTAAAGACCCATGAATCGTGAATTGTTAATCGAAAAGAACGCTAATACTATGGATAGATCTATCGGGGTGACACCCAGTCCGGTCGCGACTAGCTATCGCGTGGTGTTGTGATGCACCAGTAATGAAACATCGGATGCAATTGTATAAGAGAAATATACGCACTTGGCTAGGTGTGTTGGGCTGAAATAATATATGTTAACGTTCAATTTCACGAGACTTATGAAATAACAACGATAATTATGTATGATCCACATGATTGTCAATTACGGAAGGTTTATTCAGAATACTTGTGTTCATTTATTTAATTTAAACTCTATAGATTCACTCAACATTTTGTTGACTTTATAGCATGTTTTATCTCAGGTCCATGAAGAAGGCACTCAAGGAAGGCGGTTTCACGCAGCTTGCTAAATTAAAATGTTTTGGCCCGCTTTTATAAACTATGTTCATTCAAAGAAACTTTTATCGTATGGTTGGGTGTGTAAACCTTGAAACTATTTGGGACCGTATGTGAATTGTTTTATCTTTAAAATGTTGGATGAATGTATGTTTTAACAAAACGACTCATTTTGAGGCGTTTTCTATGATATTGAGGTTGAACCATGATAGTAACACCCAATGACCCTTCCGCTGCTATGACCCGAAATTGGGGGTGTTACAGATTGGCATCAGAGCTCAAGTTATAGAGAACGAAAAGATTTTCCAAAAATAACTTTTTGAAATCTTTTAACTATAACATCTGCAAGCGAAACCTCCGAGTTGCCAATGGACGAGAATAAGAAAAGTATATATATATGTTATACATATTTAATTATTATTTATGCTTAAAGCATAATGGATTACATTTATTTATTTATAAATGTCTATTATTTGATTATTATAATACTAATACGTGATTTACAAACGACGCTGATTGTCACAATAGAAATCCCTGTCTTTTGACTCATTCCTCGTGAATCTTCGTTCCTTGTCTAACTTCTATTCCTTATTCTATCATCCATTCTTGTTTCTTTTCATCTATCTATTCTTATTCTGTGTTATTCATGTTTTGTTATCACAAGCGTTGAATGAATACTCATTTTGATGTGAATTGTGTAACAGGATCATGCCGCCAAAACAGTTGACTGAGACTCAGTTACGTGCTATAGTAGCTGATCAATTTCAGATATCTATGAATGCATTTATGGCAAATTTGAATAATGGAGCCGGTGGATCTGGTGGAGCTAGTGGATCCGGTGGAGCTGGTGGATCTGGTGGAGCTGGCGATACTGGAGCTGGCAACACTGGAGCTGGCGCTACTGGAGCTGGCGCTACTGGAGCTGGCGCTACTGGAGCTGGCGCTACGGGAGCTGATAATGCTGGAGCTGGTAATGCGGGAGCTGGCAATGCTGGTGCTGGAACTGGTGATGCTGATAGACCAGTAATTCCTGAAAATAAGAAGTGCAATTATACCTCGTTCATGAAATGCAAACCTCCAACTTTTAAGGGTACTGAAGGCGCTGTTGGGTTAATGCAATGGTTTGAGAAATTAGAATCCGTGTTTCGATTTAGTGGAAGTGAGGAAGGAGATAAAGTGATGTTTGCCTCTGCTACTCTTCAAGGGCGAGCATTAACTTGGTGGAATGGAAGAATGGCATCATTGGGTATGGATGCTGCGTATGCTACACCTTGGGCTGAAGTAAGAAGGTGGATGACTGAGGAATTCTGTCCAAGGAGTGTTATTCAGAGGTTAGAACAGGAATTATATCAGCTGAGACTGAAGGGTACTGACATCGATGGATACACCAATAGATTCCATGAGCTTGCTCTACTTTGTCCAAACAAAGTTAACCCTGAATACTTGAAGGTAGAGCAGTATATTCGAGGCTTACCGACCAACATCCGTGGTGATGTGACCTCCTCTAAACCTGCCAATATTGATGAAGCTGTTCGTATGGCCTACCAACTAATGGGCCAAATCATCCAAGACAAGGCTGATGGTGTTTCTGAAGGCAACAAAAGAAGAGCTGAAAATGACAGTGATGATCGTGGTGATAACCGTCAATCTCACAACATAAATCAAAACCGAAGGAGGGGCAATGCTAATGCGATGACTGAAGCTGCAACTGCTGATAAAGGAACCAGATGTCAACGATGCAAGAAGTCTCATACTGGTGAATGTGCTAAGTGTGGAAAGTGCAACAAGTTAGGTCACAAGACCGAAGACTGTTGGGGACCAGGAAAGAAGGGAGTGACGTGTTATAACTGCCAAGGTAAAGGTCACATGAGGAACCAATGCCCTCAACCTCCGAAGAATGCACGTGGTGGAGATAACCAAGGAAAAGCTTATCAGTTGGGAGAAGCCGAAGCGAAGCAAAACCTGAAAGTTGTCACTGGTACGTTTTTACTGAACAACCGTTATGCTACAGCTTTATTTGATTCTGGTGCGGACAAAAGCTTTGTGTCTACAAGTTTTAGTACCTTAATTGATATCAAACCGGTCGAATTAGACGCAAGTTATGAGGTAGAACTAGCTGATGGTAAATTAGTGAGTACCAATCGTGCGCTCCTAGGATGTTCTCTTAATCTCTTGAACCGTATTTTTAAGATAGACTTGATGATTGTTGAATTGGGAAGTTTTGATATTATTATCGGAATGGATTGGTTATCCAAGTATAACGCGTCTATCTTGTGTGGAGAAAAGAAAGTTAGGATTCCTTTAGATGACAAGACCATGGTTATCGAAGGTGATCAACGTAATTCACGACTAAAAATCGTTTCGTGCATTAAGGCTCGTAAGTATATCGAAAGAGGCTGTGAGTTATTCCTAGCTAAAGTAGTGGAGAAAGAATCGAAGGAGAAACGTGCTTAAGATGTACCTGTTATCCGTGACTTTCCTGAAGTGTTTCCGGAAGATTTGCCTGGACTTCCTCCTCCAAGGCAAGTAGAATTCCAAATTGACCTAATTCCCGGTGCTGCACCCGTGGCTCGTGCGCCATATCGTTTAGCCCCATCCGAGCTGAAGGAGTTATCTGTGCAATTGCAAGAGCTATCTGATAAAGGTTTTATACGACCGAGTTCGTCACCTTGGGGAGCTCCTGTCTTATTCGTTAAGAAGAAAGATGGTTCGTTTCGTATGTGTATTGATTACCGAGAGTTGAATAAGCTAACGATCAAGAATCGTTATCCGCTTCCAAGAATTGATGATTTATTCGATCAACTTCAAGGTTCTCGTGTTTTCTCCAAGATTGATCTTCGTTCTGGTTACCATCAACTTCGCATACGTGAGGGAGATATTCCTATTACGGCGTTTAGAACTCGTTATGGTCATTATGAGTTTCTGGTTATGCCTTTTGGTTTGACTAATGCACCTGCTGTATTCATGGATTTAATGAATCGCATTTGTAAGCCGTATCTTGATAAATTCGTGATCGTTTTCATAGATGATATTCTAATCTACTCCAAGAGCAATGAAGAGCATGCCGAACACTTAAGGATTATCTTGAACTTGTTGAAGAACGAAAAGTTATACGCTAAGTTCTCAAAGTGTGATTTTTGGCTAAATTCTGTACAATTTCTTGGTCACGTGGTCGATAAAAGTGGAGTACATGTTGATCCTGCAAAGATCGAAGCCATCAAGAATTGGAGTGCTCCGACTACTCCAACTGAAGTACGACAATTTCTAGGTCTGGCTGGTTATTACCGAAGGTTTATTGAAGGATTCTCTTTGATATCGAAACCATTAACGAAGTTGACTCAGAAGAATAAACCGTATGTGTGGGGCGATGATGAAGAAGAAGCTTTCCAAACCCTGAAGATGAAACTTTGTAGTGCGCCGATTTTATCGTTACCTGAAGGAAGTGAAGACTTTGTTGTTTATTGCGATGCATCTCTTCGAGGATACGGTGCTGTTCTCATGCAACGCGAAAAGGTGATCGCATATGCCTCTAGACAATTAAGGAAGAATGAGGAGAACTACACTACCCATGACTTGGAATTGGGCGCTGTGGTTTTTGCTCTGGCACTTTGGAGACATTATCTGTATGGTATGAAGTGTACAGTATTCACTGATCATAAAAGCCTACAATACATATTGGATCAAAAGGAGCTGAATATGAGGCAACGTCGATGGGTTGAACTCTTAAGTGATTACGACTGCGAAATTCATTACCATCCAGGAAAGGCGAACGTGGTAGCTGACGCGTTAAGTCGAAAGGAAAGGGAGAAACCGATTCGAGTGCGTGCTTTAGTAGTGACAGTTCATAATAACTTACCTGAACAGATTCGAAACGCACAAGTCGAAGCATGCAAGAAGGAAAATATTGCTGCCGAAAGATTTAGAGGAGACGGTGAAACACTCGTGACGCGAGCCGATGGTATCAAATGTTTGAGAGGTCGAATTTGGTTACCATTCTTCGGTGGACTGAGAGACTTGATTATGTTAGAATCTCATAAGTCCAAGTATTCTATTCATCCTGGATCGGACAAAATGTACCAAGACTTGAAAAAGTTATACTGGTGGCCGAATATGAAAGCCGATATTGCAACATACGTCGCGAAATGCTTAACATGTGCAAAAGTGAAAGCTGAATATCAGAAGCCGTCAGGATTACTTGTCCAACCTGAAATTCCAGTCTGGAAATAGGAGCGAATTACGATGGACTTCATCACAAAACTCCCAAGGACACCGTCTGGGTTCGATGCAATTTGGGTTATTGTCGATCGTTTAACTAAATCCGCTCATTTTATTCCAATCAACGAGAGGTTCAGATTGGAGAAACTCGCCGATATTTATTTGAAGGAAATCGTGTGCAAGCATGGTGTTCCTATTTCAATCATTTCCGATAGAGATAGTCGTTTTGCTTCTGGATTTTGGAGATCACTTCAAAAGTCGTTAGGAACCAATTTGGATATGAGCACAGCCTATCATCCGCAAACTGATGGGCAAAGCGAAAGAACAATCCAAACTTTGGAGGATATGCTACGTGCTTGTGTGATAGACTTTGGAAGTAGCTGGGATAAGCACTTACATTTGGCCGAATTCTCGTACAATAACAGTTATCACGCGAGTATTAAAGCTGCACCTTTTGAAGCACTTTATGGGAGAAAATGTAGATCACCCGTTAGCTGGAGTGAGGTTGGTGATGCCCAACTCACTGGACCAGATTTGATTAGGGAGACGACGGATATGATTGTGCAAATCAAGAATAGGTTGTTGTCTGCTCGAAGCCGACAGAAGAGTTATGCGGATGTGAGAAGAAAACCATTGGAGTTTAACGTGGGAGATAAGGTTATGCTAAAGGTATCACCATGGAAAGGTGTTGTACGATTTGGAAAACGTGGGAAGTTAAGTCCCCGTTATATCGGACCATTCAAGGTTACATCTAGAGTAGGACCCGTGGCATACCAACTGGAACTACCACAAGAACTGTATGGGATTCATTACACTTTTCACGTGTCGAATCTGAAGAAGTGTTTATCCGATGAAGAACTCATTATACCGTTAGACGAGGTTAAGGTTGATAAAACGCTGCACTTTATTGAAGAACCAGTCGAGATCATGGATCGTGAGGTCAAGCAACTGAAGCAAAGCCGAATACCTATCGTCAGAGTTCGATGGAACTCTCGAAGAGGACCGGAGTTTACTTGGGAACGAGAAGACCAAATGTGGAAGAATTACCCTCATCTCTTTGATTTCAACAAGCGATCGGGCAAGAACGTAAGTTGATCTTCGAGGGCGAAGATCCTAATTTGGTGGAGATGATGTGACAACCCGTCAATTTCAGGTCGTTATTTTAATCTCGACCATTACGTATTACGTGTTTACTTTAATGAGAATTTAAAATTTATCGACTAACCGAGAAGGTTATGACTTGAAACTAGCGTAAGAATGTCGATTAGATGAAAACCGACAAGGAATATGTTAGGTATCGATATTATATTCTCAAATAATCATGAAAATGATTTTTCTTATATTTAATCTTTATTTCTCGTATTTTACGTTTTAACGAATGACGATAACTATTAGTGATCGCGATACCGACGGATGCCCAAAAATTTACGTTTTATTATCGAATGTCTCGATATTGTATACTTTCGACGTTTTCGATTTAATTGCGTTTTAAGTCGTGTCGAAGCTTTATTATTATTTTTATGAAGCGTTTTAACTTTCGAAAAGTATTTTTACGAAACCCGAGCCCCGTAAATATTTTTAAAATGTACAATTTACATTTCCTACCTTGTAAACTATTTACTTACAACATAGGACCAAAAGAATGCACTTTTGACAAAATCTACCCTCACCCCACTATTTAAAGATTTTCCACTAACTATTTTCATTAAACAATTCATTTAAAAAAAAAACCCCATCTCTCTCCTTCTTCTCCCTAAAACCGTCCACCCCTCTACACCCAAACCCTTTGATTTCTTGATTTTTACTTTGAATCAAAGGAAACTAAAACAAGACCCATCTTGGAAATTTCATAAGCTTTCTATTGGTATAATTTTCTTCTACATGCATTCACTAAATTTTACTTTCAATTTTTGGTGAAGAACTTGATGTTTGATCCATGTTTATGTTTATATATGGTGTTAATAATATAATATTCATAGTGGGTTATGGTTGCATGTAAGATTTTTGATGGTTTAATTTTTGTGAGATTAAATTTGAGGGTGTTATGAGTTAATTAGATGTGTTATTGTGATATTAGGATCATATTAGGACTATAGGAATTGTTGGAATGGGTCGAAAAATTGTTTTGGTATGATTTTTAGATAGGCTATTTTAGGCAGTAACTTTAAGTCCGTTTTTGAAATTGTTACTGTGATAAACTTGGTAAACTAATAAGATAGGGTCGTAGAGAATTTCATTAGCTTCGATTTGAGCTAAAGTAGAGCTTCTAACTCATTACGAGCGAAAAGTTATGCTACTTTTAGTATTTGTGTACCGGGAGACGGGTATCGGCACAATCCGAAAATTTTTGTCGATATTTGGAACGAATCTCGGGGACTATAAAATGAGTTTTAAAAATGTTCAAGGACTGTTGTAAGTTGCTAAACCTCAGGTAATGAGTCTATTTTCAAACCCGAGTGTCGGTTTTGCAAACGGAATTGTTTAGATAAGTCAAAATGGTTTTACAAGTCAAAGGCGTAAAACTGTCTGGTTTTTGTAACACGAAGGTGTGTCGGGCAGAAGGTCTTAGAAGTAATATTTTTGAATGAAATTTAAACTGAGTCTTATACATATTATGTGTGAGTTTGTCACCAAGTTTCGTCGAAATCGGACATGTCTAGATAGGTTAGATTGGTGTGTACATTTGGAGTGTACATGCTGAGTGGTATTTTGGACACGTAGTTCAATACTTGTATGGCGTGAGTTGAGTATTCACTATTGGTCATGGTGACTTACTCAAGTGTTAAGTCATTATATAAATGACTTAGCTACTGGTCCGAGGGAAGTAAAATGAAGGTTTGACTTGCGTTGACTTGGCGTCTTATGACGGGTCAATGTCAAGGGTGTAAGTCTTTAAATGAATAAGTGTTGAATAAAAGGGTATAGAAGTACACTTATATTTTTGTTAATTATCGGGATTTTCATGGTCATTTGAAATCGACTTTCGTATTATTTAAGTATTTTATATATACTTGAGTCGTTTATTAACGAACGCGCCTTATTTGGTAGGTTGCGGTCTTCGTGTTTAACGGGCATCACAAATCGTCGGCGATCGTCACATTTCTACTATCGTACCAAGGTGAGTCTATAGCCTCGCTTTACATGTTTACTCGTTTTATAAAACCCGCGAGGGGGATAACATGCTTGTTTTATTAAAATAAGAGGGGTACGACGAGAAGTTGTGGAAACCCTTATTATTGGAAAAACATTATATAAATGAAGGGTACAACGAGAAGTTGTGGTAAACCCTCATTCTTTTAAAATTGAACACAAAGGACCCGATTGTATGCTTAGATGAAAGTTGTTATATAAGTTTGTTTAGCCTTAAAGACCCATGAATCGTGAATTGTTAATCGAAAAGAACGCTAATACTATGGATAGATCTATCGGGGTGACACCCAGTCCGGTCGCGACTAGCTATCGCGTGGTGTTGTGATGCACCAGTAATGAAACATCGGATGCAATTGTATAAGAGAAATATACGCACTTGGCTAGGTGTGTTGGGCTGAAATAATATATGTTAACGTTCAATTTTACGAGACTTATGAAATAACAACGATAATTATGTATGATCCACATGATTGTCAATCACGGAAGGTTTATTCAGAATACTTGTGTTCATTTATTTAATTTAAACTCTATAGATTCACTCAACATTTTGTTGACTTTATAGCATGTTTTATCTCAGGTCCATGAAGAAGGCACTCAAGGAAGGCGGTTTCACGCAGCTTGCTAAATTAAAATGTTTTGGCCCGCTTTTATAAACTATGTTCATTCAAAGAAACTTTTATCGTATGGTTGGGTGTGTAAACCTTGAAACTATTTGGGACCGTATGTGAATTGTTTTATCTTTAAAATGTTGGATGAATGTATGTTTTAACAAAACGACTCATTTTGAGGCGTTTTCTATGATATTGAGGTTGAACCATGATAGTAACACCCAATGACCCTTCTGCTGCTATGACCCGAAATTGGGGGTGTTACAATTTGTGACTTTGGGCTAGCAAGACCTACATGTGAGACAGATTTCCTGATAGAATATGTTGTGATAAGGTGTTATAGAACCCCCGAATTGTTGATGAACTGTTCTGAGTATGGTTGTGGTGATGTTTTTTTTGTTATCAAAGGAGTGTACTTTTGCTGCTAAAAAGTTTATACCTGGGTAATTTTTTCATTTTACATTTTAATCTATATTCGTGGTGATCATTTTGTATGGAATTTTAACTACATTGTCACATATTGCAAATATGGTGGAGGTATGAGTTCAGCCTAGGCTTCTTTGGAGAGTGACAACATAAAAGTAAATGCACACATCCCAAGTTCCAGTTCCTTGCTCCAAGTTTTATTAGGTTAATCATTATAGTCGCTAACACACGCAGGTCTTGGCTTCTGAAGTTGGAAGAAGACATGGAATTAGAGTGAACACCATCTCTACAGGACTGTAATAACTCACAATTCTCTTTTAAGGAAGGCTAATCAGTTGAGTTTTTTGTAAATTTAGTACAATGTTCTTTTTCTCTTATGTTTGTTTATTCATATTATATTCGAAGATCTAATTCCGTTGCCTCTGTTTGCATTTGGAAGGAATGATCGAGTTTAGTTTGTTTAACTTGTATTAGGTGTTGGTTTAATCCCAATATACCAAACACTTTGCATCTCTTTAAAAATCTCCAAACTATAACCAATGAAAAAGAAAGATCTTGTCTTTGTCATGGCTTAAGAAAACCAGCTCCTTCCACGGCCACTGACCTTAAGCTTTAAGACAATCTCTTCACGTTGATCTTTGACTTCTGCATATTTCAGGCTCATATGCAGGTAGCGTTCTTGAAGTTCATTCAACTCGGTCTCCAGCGATTGACTCATTTTTCGTAACACAAGGTTGGGTGACTTGATTGTGTGTTTATCACTCTGAATTCATTTTGACCTAATACACAATGCGACTATTGCCAAATTTAGGCAATAAAAATGTTGATTAAAATTTATTACTGTATTTAGGTTGGTCTGGGAGAGCAGGTAGGAGTGGGGAAGCAGTTACATACTACACAGCTGAAAATGCGATTAAAAGTTCTGGTTCTGAAGTTCCAGAATAGATATTGTCATTGCTTAAGCTCAAATGGAGAAAACATGGCCCAAAAAGAGAGCCCGCCTCAGTATGAATACAGTTTCAAGATCATGAAACAATGTCCAGTGTGTCATATCGACCATCACAGAGATAAAGACCACCAATAAATACAGTAATCTTTCTATTATTTATTGATATATCCGAGGATGGATTGACAGACTCATAAGCATGTTTTTCTTTCTTTCACTCTTGGTGACAATCAACTCATCTGTTATTGCAATAAGGTAAATTTCATTTACTTATTATGTGTTTAATAAACTGGTGTAGTGTAAATTTCTTTATGGCTGCGATGGAGTGAAAGAGCAACACAAAGATAAATAGTATTATACTGTAACGAGTAATGACTTTAATGCAGATCAAAACAAGTGCGAGGGCAGATTATTATAGGGTCCATTCAGGTACTTTATGAAGTAGCTGAATAACAAAAAACTTATATTTCATTTATTTTTAGTACTTTTAAATATTATATTGGCATTTTGATTGTGCTAAAATTATTTCATTTATCTCCAACATGCCCTATGATTGATTCAAGGAACCCGACACTTCGATTCGACCTGAAGCTGTACCATGAAATATAAATATATGTGCTTCAACATTGACGAGCAAGATTCATAGTTATCATGGAGGGTATAAAGAAAACCTTGCTCTTAATACTTCTAGGGGTCCTGAAGTTAACGTGGAACCAGTGGCCTTCTTTGAGAAAAAAAACTGACTAAACAAAACTTGATCAGGTGTCTTAATTGATTTGCTTTCTAGAAAACACAACTACTTACATGTTAATATTTGTGGTAGATTCAATGGTCATTTTAGGAAAAAGGGAGTTAGTGGTCACATCAAAGTTAGCTACGGGGATAAAAAAAATTCAATAGAGGAAAGTATACTATTTTTTTTGAAAATACCTTTCAAACTGTGTGTAATTCTAAAGAAGTAAAAAGATAGCTACGTATGGCACAGAAGCAAACATGTCTTGAAGTTGTGTTGTCTTGACTCATGGATTCCTTCTAAGTAGAATCCGCGAAATCGCACTTATTAGAGGCTAGGTGTGTTATGTGAAGCTTAAATGTAAGCTCATATACAAAGCCGATTGCAAGTTCAATATGTCAAGGATATAGCTTACGTCTATTTATTTGTTTTATAGGTGGCCTGTCATAGCTGCACAATTACCTGGACGAATTGATAATGATAATCCTGCTATAGAACCTATGTGTAAGTCCACCGCTTTTTACTGCTACGAGATAACTGACGAACAATTACCTGGACGAACTGATAATTAATAACGATATCATAGATGCAACTGACCTGGACAAACTGATATTGATAATTACCTGTACAAACTGATAACTAACGGAAATTAAGTGAAATATGTTGTCAAAGCTAGACCCTCACGATTTTTTTAAATCACTGGCTATTATTTTTACATTGTTGTAGAAAAGCACTATAGCTGGCCACTGGTATTATAGTTGCTCGTGGGACCGCTGCATACATCCAGTCACAGAGCAGGGTAAGTAGGCCCACCAGAACATTTGATCCATTTAGTCGCAAAGGGGCTGATTGGGGTATATTGTATTTTTAATGGCAACATCAAATGAGTTAGTTGGGTTAAAAATCACAATAGTTCTAATTTAATGCATACAAGCTTCTAATGATTTTATATACTTGTGAAGCATCGCTATTTTATTAGTTCTAATTTCATAGAAGTTGATAAAAATTGTCTGTGGGGCCAACCAGATCTGCACTGGTCACTACTCTGTTTTGACCCATACATTGAAACCCTTTTCGACATTTAGCCAAGCTTCTTTGTTTCCCACCTCTAGGTAATATCTCAATTTTGATATCTATATTTCTTTAAAAGAAATTCTCACTAATGTATTAGTAATGGTGAAAAAAGTATTCATAAGAATGTCACTTGAGTGTTGTTAATCATATTGATTTCGATTTTGCAGCTAGGTACACTGAGGTCTTTTAGTATAAAGCGTAATGAAAAGATTGCTTGCTACGTTACTGTTAGAGAAGACAAGGCAATGCAGCTCTAGGAATGGAAAGTGGCTTGAAGGTTAAGGAATATAAGCTTTTAAGACGTAACTTCAGTGACACCGGCTGGAAACTCACTTGAAGGTCAAGGAATACGAGCTTTTGATACGTAACTTCAGTGGCACCGGCTGCTTTGGTTTTGGTATTCAGGAGATCTTGGTATCAAGTAAGTTACTTTTACGGTTCTCTTAATACCAGTATGAGTTTCTATTGCATGTTTACACCTGTTCTTAATCGGGTCTTGAACGTTATGGATTCACTGCACCGTCAAGTCCTTTTGGAAATTTATCTCAGGAATCACAACCTAAAATGTGAGGCGCGCCACCACACTTGAAGCTTCAAGTGAACCCAATTTTGTTGCTCCTAGCACACCAGCATCTTCCTTTTCAATCACCCCTGCCTTTGGTGAACATGCAATCCAAATTACTGGTGCCTCCATGTCTGAGCTAAACCCTGCTTTTGAGTGTTCTGGATTCACCACACCGTCAAGTCCTTCTGGAAGGTGGGTTAGAATCTAATTTGCTGATACACACCCATTAAGGCTTTTATTTTGTTTTAATTTAATATAATTTTAAGTACCCTTAACGAGAGTGGCAGGACTTGTGGCCCTAACAGTGCCAGTGCCATAACTGGGAGGAGACGTGCCTGCACATTTTTAAGCATTCCATTTTGTCTCTGACTATTAATGTTTCACCTTACAAATCTAAGCTAACAACTGCACCCACACCTCAACATGCACCTGTTCCTACAAATTCCGAAAGTGACGTTGAATCAATTTAGGAGGAAAAGAAATCTGGTAAGGAATCATCATATTTGCAACGCTTGGATAAAAATGGCCATAATCAAGTTAAATAAACTCCATGATTGTTAAGTAAACTAAAACAGGTTATAGATGACGTGCTGGCGGGCGCACTTCATCCTATCAAACGATGAGAAACAGAAAATCTAGAAAACGTTTGAGAAGCTACTTACATATAACCAAGTAGAGGAAAGTTTTATTTTCTTCTTACTTTTTCAAACGAAGGATATTTTCATATAAATAAAGAGTACATAGTATGTCAAAATAGGAAGAAAGCGAAAAAAGGTCTTGCAACAGGTAAGTTGACTGCTACTAATAGCCGGGATCATTAAACCAATCGTCTCTGCAATTACCAGCAATTACAAGCAGTTACAACCATTCATGGGAATACAAAGGATCCCAACTCTACAAAATCCTAAACTCTAGCATCTATAAATGTGTTTTAGCAGATGAACGATCCTTATGTTAACCTCATTTAGTCTGATCGTTGGCACTTTCAGTAGCATTGAACTGATATTTAGTATACTTTAACAGGTTTCCACTAATAGTGTTACTTTGTTTCTTCTTCTCCATTGCAGGATGTGAGCAACCAAGTAACTATGTAATTATGTATTCTATGTTGAATGTTTCAAGAGAAAGCCTAAGAAGCTTTGTTTCTTTCATTAAGGCTAAGGTACTTTTTGACACGGATCAGTGAAATCGGGAACTCGTGGTTGGTTTTTATTTTGTAGCAGTAATGAACTCATCAATAGAGCTGACATGTTAGCTGCCTAACCTGCAACGACAACTTCTGTCATGTTGAATCGTGGAACAGGAAACCGTTGACCAATCTGAGTAGCAGCTACTGCAATAGGTGCACCTGGATTGGACATTCATTGATGTGCCTGGAAGAATGGCAGAATATGAAACCACGGGTCAGCCCATTCCCATCCCCATTTGTCTTTCTGGAACATATTGTACGCGTTGAAAAATTGCAGGGGAAGCAACCAGAACAAATCTTGTATCTTGCATCTCATGCATCCTGTTCGTTATCCACTTAACAATGAAGCATTTGTTCTTTGAATGTGGAAACGTGGGCATATGATGGAGTTATTGATATGTATATATTGGCGATAGATATAGTGACAATCTGCTGTCTTTAAATGGTCTCTGATTGTACTTAGCAGCTGCAAGTCTGCAATTTGAAATGCGAGAACAAGATCTTTGAAGCTTTAGCTTGTGCGCAACATAGTGATTCATATGGTTTGGGTGCAAGTCAATGGAACAATATCTACTGCATTTTTCATGGTCACTTAGGAAGGTTTATTCGAATGATTGAAGGCGGCTTAGTCATTCCAAGCCTGCCCAAAATAGAAAGCAAGATGACAGTTTAGAGCATGTAAATGAGTCAATATCAGATTCAGCTCACTACATAAATGAGTTATCTTTGGATCACAAAGCTGCAATTTTTTGTCAAAATTATGTCTTATTTCTGACCAGATATACTAAGAACCTCTTAATCGACGATGTTTAATTTGTTGCTTTAAATATGATAGAGGGTGCATCTTGCTTTACGTGGTAGAATTGATAAGAAAGCTGCTTATCTGAAAGAAGTGCAGGATCTGGTGAGAAATATATTAGTATTAATATTAGGAGAGCTTCACTGAAAAAATGTACAAATATTTGGTTAGAGCATTTGGAGGAGATGAAGATTGTAGAATTCTACAACATTGTGTGTGAGACGGAGTTTGTGAAGCTTATGTTGGCAATGTCTCCTGTTCTTAAAAAGGTGAGCTTAGTAACAAAGTACCATTTAAGATGATATCCTGTCATAGCAATTGTAAGTCAGCAATCCCAAACACCCTCAGTAGGTTAGAAATTTATTGTTCAATTTGTGGGTGTGTTTGGATTAAGCTTGCTTGGCTCACTTTTTCGAATTATAAGCTAGAATTCGTAAACTCATGTTTTCACAAAAGCTGAAATGGTGCCTTATTATCTTTTTTATTCTTTTTTAATGTATAGTCGGTACTGGATATGAATACCTATGTTTATTGTATGTTGAATGTATTAAGAACATATTTTTCATTAAAGATCGACCTCGCTAATGTAATATATAAACAACCACACTCGTAAATATACATTCAAGATAGGTTCAATCTCACTAACTTCTCGAATGAATTTACTAAAATACCCATGTGTTCTTCTACTTTCTCTTTAATTTATAATATCTAATGAACTAAAAAGAAATTATTTCGAAAAAAAGTTCATATTTTTTTTTCCGAAAACAAATAATTTCGAAAAATATTTTTATTTTAAATTCGAAAAATATTTTAAAAAATTTAATTTATTTTCAAAAATAGTTTTTAAAAAATGAAATAGAAAAAGATTTTAAATATTAATTTATTTTCGAAAAAAATAATTTCAAAAAATTTAAATAAAAAAAGATAAATCGAAAAATATTTTAAATTTTTAATTTATTTAAAAAAATAATGAAAATTAAATCGAAAAAAAATTTGAAAAGTATTTTAAAAAGTTTATTTTATTTTCAACAAAAATAATTTTAAAAAAATAATTTCAAAAAAAATTAAACAAAAAAAATTAAAAAATTATTTTAAAAATTTTAACTTATTTTCGAAAAAATAATTTCAAAGAAAAAATAGTTTCACAAAAAGTTAATTTCGGAAAAATAAATTTAAAAAAAATCTAAAACTAAAAATATGAAAAACAATTAAAATTAAACAAAACACTATATGTCCAAATCTAACCAATATAACTTATCCAAACACCACTAATATTATCAAAAGTTTTATAGCATAAACACCTGTATGTCCTACTTAAAATCAATGATAAAAAGATTGTTAAAAAGGTATTTACAAACAAAAACCCACCTTGTTTGTATATATACAACCAAAGATTCATTTAACACGTTCGTCGGATAGGCCAAGTCCTAACAATATCAAAGATTCACATGAGAAAACATGTTATCTTATGTAATTTGAAAATATGAACCTCTTCTAATGCATCTCGACTTTTATTGCCAAGTTTGTCTTTTTTTTTTTTATTAACGCTGAATTTCATAGTTTAAAAAACTCTTAATTCCCCAATAATATTTTGTACAACCAAAGATTCACATCGGAAAAAATTGTTCGTTAGATGGCCAAGGCCTAAAATATCAAAGATTAGTTTCTTTTTAGTTTTCTTTTGATAAAAACGAGTCTCACTACCAACACATATAACTGATACACATACCTACTTTTAGAAAAAAAAATTAGGAAACGACCCCGCCCGTTGGGCGGGTTACGACGCTAGTATATATATATATATATATATATATATATATATATATATATATATATATATATATATATATATATATATATAAATAAATATATATATATAAATATATATATATATATATATATATATATATATATATATATATATATATATATATATTTATTTATATATATATATATATATATATATATATATATATATATAAATAAATATATATATATAAATATATATATATATATATATATATATATATATATATATATATATATATATATATATATATATATATATATATATATATAAATAAATATATATATATAAATATATATATATATATATATATATAGATATATATATATATATATATATATATATATATATATATATATATATATATATATATATATATATATATATATATATATATATATATATATATATATATATATATACATATATATATATATATATATATATATATATATATGTATATATATATATATATATATATATATATATATATATATATTTATATATATATATATATATATATATATATATATATATATATATATATATATATATATATATATATATATATATATATATATATATATATATATATATATATATATATATATATATATATATATATATATATATATATATATATATATATATATATATATATATATATATATATATATATATATATATATATATATGTATATATATATATATATATATATATATATGTATATATATATATATATATATATATATATATATATATATATATATATATATATATATATATATATATATATATATATATATATATATATATATATATATATATATATATATATATATATATATATATATATATATATATATATATATATATATATATATATATATATATATATATATATATATATATATATATATATATATATATATATATATATATATATATATATATATATATATATATATACTAGTGGCAAAACCCGCCCGATGGGCGGGTATTACTTCTAATTTTCTCTTTTTTCATGTTAATATTTGTAAATATAAGTAATTTTTAAAATTGATAATGAACTTATAAGGTTGCAACTGATGTTAATATTATTTATAGTATCGTTGATAAAAATCCTCTTTGGTATTACAAGTAAAGATTTATAGTTAGTGTTGAATTAATACATATTTAGTCGTATGTTTTAGTGTTCTGGTATTTAACATATTTGTTTGAATTATGAATTTGTATACATTTTTTTAGAGTAGTTATAGAAGTGTTTGTATTTTTGTTGTTTGTATATTATTTATGATGATAACTTATTATTTTTGTTGTTTAATCTTGTTTTGAAACAACGTTTAATATTTATTTTCTTTGGTTCACCAAACAGAGATGTAATTTTATTTTTTAATACATGTTTTTGTTTGCACATAAAAGAATAATATAAAATTAAAAATTATTTGACATGTTTTATATGTTTAGGGGTAAATTCAGCTCACTACATAAATGAGTTATTTTTGGATCACAAAGCTGCAATTT